>JACCGJ010024546.1:0-44369 GCA_013407085.1 Atriophallophorus winterbourni
TGATTTTAGTTCTGAGGGTGCAAAGAACGTTAATGAATTCAAAGAGGTTCAGAGTGTACCGCAGTCGGCTACTGTAATCACTAATAAAGATAAGAGTTTTATCACTGATGAGGGTAGAAAATTCGGCGTCATTATTCACAATGCACCGAAACAAACAGCGGATTTGGCGATGAAGAGGGTTAAACAGGAACGCGATTTCATAAACTCTACTCTTGTCCCCTTTTCGACGAAGGGGAAAAGGTTGTAAAGTACGTACAGCATTAATTTTATGCCGCAGGATAGAGCCAGGTGAACGCCCCAGACCTTTAAAGATTGTTTTAGACTCAGCTGAGCAAGTGAACTTACTGCTAAAGAGGGGTTACAGGTTGAAGGGTAGCGAACTTCGACTTTTGCGTGATTTCTCTCCGGAGGATCGTATGAAGAGGCAAAAAGCTACTTAGAAGAAAAGAGAGCACAGGACGGCAGGCGAAACGAACTTGCGCACTGTGGATTTTCGGGTTGTAAGGATGAGGCCAAACGTTTGTTGGGAGCCTCTGATGATATGCAACCGGGGGACTCAGGATCTTCAAAAGTGATCTATTTTAACGCGACGAGCTTGAGAAACAAACTGGATGAACCCTTTGAGCGGATCAGGCAAGACCATTCAGCGATCATTGTGGTAACGGAAACCTGGCTTTCACCAGAGCAAAATGACGCCGAAATGGTGGGGTTGCGTTATACTTCCAGCAACATATTTCGGTTACTGTGTTAGTTCGTTTCCAGCAGACTGCGGTCTGGGTGAGACCTTATAGTGCCGTATAACGACTGCAGCTTCCTTTGGCACATTAGGTATCGTATATCGTTTGCCCAATACTAAGGTAGATACACTGATATTGCAGATCTGTCAGTACGGCAGATCTTCAAACTGCTTGATTGTGGGGGATTTCAATGCTTCTAGCATTGATTGGGCTTAGCTGGATGACGGCTCTGGGTCATTCGAACGGGACTTATTGGACGCAGAAGTTGATGCGGGCCTAGTGCGACATGTTTCCCACCCGACCAGAGTGGGACATACTAGGTGTGAGACCATTTTGGATTTGGCATTCACCCAAATACCTATCGATGTTACGCAGCTTCAGATTGAAGCTCCAATGGATTGTAGCGATCACGCCACCTTAAGTTTTCTATGGAAGTGTAACAGTTCGAAGTAGAATACCATTCCGAAACGCTAATATCTCACCGGAAGCACAGGGCCGGTTTCGAGGTGTTTGCCTCTCATCAGCTATGCGTATCCGCTGGACTCTTCGCGTTTCTGACTAGTATTTGTGTAGACGGATGGTGCAATGCGAACGGAAGTTCTCGTCTACTCGCTACTTTATAAGTAGCTGAAGGGACTAAACTAAGCCCCAACTGATCGAACGGCGTATTGCCGCGAGGGTTATTACAACCCCAGGATAGTTCGAAGTAGAATACCATTCCGAAACGCTAATATCTCACCGGAAGCACAGGACCGATTTCGAGGTGTTTGCCTCTTATCAGCTATGCGTATCCGCTGGACTCTTCGCGTTTCGGACTGTGTAACAGTTGCTAGGCATCAGGCCCTATTTCCAGAAGGAATTTTCGGAATGTGTACGCGTATAAGTTACGTGATGTTGCCACATCTCTCGATCGATCAGCTGATGTTGAAAAATGTTGGATGGTGATCCGAAAAATATCTGGACCATTATTGAGGTGACTGTTAACGCGTCGACGTGAGGCGAAAGGTGACCTTCGATTTGACAACGAGCTTCGGAAACATTTGTGGCAACGTCAAAGGTTGAGATCGCTGTTCGTAAGCCGAAAAAACGCCATCGGCTACGACAAATGTCGACAAGCTAGGAGCCTCTGCAATTCATTTAAACGCAGCAAACATATGCTGTAAGAGCAGCGATTGGCTGACGAGTCTACTTGTGCACCAAAACGCCTATTCGCATACATTTGTTGCCGCACAAAGGCATCGCCATTGTAGAGGATGGTTTGAAAGCTGAAGTTAAGCAATATGCCTCCGTGTACTGTCTTGAAGACAGTGATCCACTTCTGTTGCTCAGAACGGTGAGCTCCTTTCTGAACTTGATGTAGATTTAAAGACGCTTAAACTTCTGTTGGAACAGGTAGACACACAATCCGCGACAGGAACTGGCGGCATTCGCCGGTTGGTTGTACGAGCGTTCTTAAATGTCTTGCGCAATCCGCTGGCAAGGTTGTTTAAAAATTTGTAATGCTAGGTGTCTTACCACAGGAATAGAAACAAGGTATTATAACACCTATGGTTAAGGGTGATGACCCTAGTTGTCCTGTAAATTATTTGTCTAGGCCTGGGCAACCTGACAGTATCTTAGCCCACGCGCAGTCTCTGACTGTGCGGCACTTTGCCTGGATCAGGCTTGTGCTTTCGTCGTATAAATTACAGGTCAGGCACATTGACTTATGTTTAGAGAAGTTGATCAAGGGTAGAATGAAGAAATTTCTTTCAGGGTGTGGGCGTTGTAGTCCACAACAACATGGATTTACCTAAGATCGCTCAAGTATAAGTAACTTGCTCCTTCGTGAGAAAGCTGGTGCTTTGACTGATTCTGGTCAAGCAGTTGATGCTGTTTTATTTACTTTAGTAAGGGGTTCGGCCATGTGCCTCACCGCCGAATGCTAGGTATTAAAGGGTATATTCTCAAATGGATCAAGACATTCATTTCAGAGCGGTCAAACTGTGGGGGGATAAATGCAGTTTTGTCTTTGGAGGTAATAGCAAGTTCATGAGTGCCACGATGATCTGTTCTTGGCCCGTTGTTATTCAAGATCTTTGTGAGTGACCTTATAGACACGGTAGCTATCGAGTGGTGCTGGGGACGCCGCTTTGTACCTAAATTCCCAAGATCTTTCATTGAAGCCGACTCATCCTCGAGGAGGGGATAGTCGCACAAAAGTAAAAGTAAGTAAGTAGCCATCGATTGTCATTTATTCGCGAATGATCAGAAACTGTGGGCCACTGTCAGTTCCCGCGATGGTCACGTGCAACTGCACCAAGTAGTTGATGACTTAGTCAGATGGAAAAATCCCTGTTCCCTGTCTATAAATGAGAACAGTTAGTCGTGATGCACATAGGATCCGGTGGCTTTGGTTGCGCAAAATTTCTGGGAAATAAGCCTATTCGAGCGGTATTTTATAAGCGTTATTAGTTTGTGGCTTTACTAGCTGTCGGGGAGATGCAGTGTGTGATTTTGTTGATCGAGGTACACTTGGTACTAACTGGACATCTTTAGGACTTGCGCAAGCAGGTGACCTGCCAGTTTCCAGTAGAGACACCAGGCATTAAGTTCCGGTAGGCAACGCTACCAGGATGCTTTGGGCGATTTGGCGTTCATTTGCGACCATTACCTCGCAAATTTTCCAGACACTTTTCTCTGCGTATGTTCGTCCTCTGTTAGAATATGGGCTACCAGTTGCATTTCCCGTACTTTTTTTCTTTTTCATATGTCTAGGCTTTGGCAACCTGACAGTATCTTAGCCCACGTGCAGTCTGTGACTGTGCGGTACTTTGCCTGGATCAGGCTTGTGCTTTTATATCATACCTCAGTCTAAAGGCGAATGCGACTCCTTGGAGAGAGTACAAAGGCGTGGGGGACTAAGATTGTTCATGGAATGCGCCACCTCGCGTACGAGGATAGAAGGAGCTTACCGAAACTTTACCCCCTAGAACTTTAAAGGAAAAGGTTTGACCTGCTCCTGACACGCCGTATTCTTCTCGGTCAATATGGAGACGTGTTCCTCCGGTACTTCCGATTAGTAGGTGAGTCGAGGACTCGTTGGCATGACTTTAAGTTGCAGAAGCCTAGAAGGCTAAAGCTGAGTAATGCGAGCACGCTATCCACGCGGGTTGTGAACACTTGGAACTTTCTACCGAAAGGGCTCCTGTCTCTAGCATCAGAACAGCTATTCAAAAGCGCGTTGGATCAGCATTTGTTGAGACGGATGGACCTGATCCCCGGAGTGATATAGTGGTGCTCCTCTACTCTCAGGGCTTGTCTTGTCAGCAGACCACACCCATGTTTATTGCTGTGATGAAGCTTAAACGGGATTTTATCAATTCTGCATCGATTCAGAAGCAGGAGACGTTCCCCAAAAATACAGAGGTCACATCGGTTTATGCAAGATAACAGTGTAATTGTAAGAAGCGGCCATTATTTGCTAATATGATCGTATGCTGGAATTCTATGGCATGTCACTCTTTAAGACCACCTTGAATTCCGAAATATCAAGAAAAAACTCGTTTATTCAAGGTCATATTTTTGAAAAGTGTGTAGGAATTTCAATATCAGTATCACTATCAGTATCACAGGGCGATAGTCGACCAAGTAGAAACGAGTGCTCAGATTCTTTCAGAGGTGTGCTTGAAAACACCCGCCACTACCAGGATTGATGCGTAAGTAACACAGACGTGTGTAACTGTGAATGGAAGATGGGAGAGGTCTCAACACCGAAAGGTGAGAGAAAATATTGCAGGTCAAGTTCAAGTGGTGGAGTTATTAGTTCAAAGTAAAATGCTAGGTACTCTTGCGTGCAGCAGTGCTCTAAGATCCGTCGATGGTATTGCTAATCGTATCAATGAATATAATTTCGGCGCTGAGACTAATGTCACGTTCGAGCCGTAGTTCGGTATGTATGAAGATTTATTCCGCGTAGATTTTAATTAGCAAGATTTGCCCTAGCTAACTCGATAGATATTGTAACCTTATCTTGCCACAAAACTCACTCTACCGTTCATTCATACAGACAGTCGAAACACCGAAACAGCTATTTGCAGACAGATCATTGCTGTTTAACACATGTTATCAATGCCTAAAAATGGTTATGCAGAAATCCGACGATTTCATAACACAAATTGGTAGTGTTAACAGAGATTGCAAGCGGTTTAAGCTTCGTTTATTAACAGAGGATCAATTTAAATCACTGACATTCATATGCAGCCTCTAGTCTTCCAGTTTCACAGATATCTGGGCCCGGGTCCTCAATCGATTGGAACAGGATCTCTCACTAACGGTCCAGGACATTTGTGACGAGTATTTTCGATTGGTAGATCACCAAAATGATTCGTTTATGGTCCACCTTGGGGACCATGGCAAACATGCGGTACATTCAATCCAAAAGAACATATGCAGTCTTCCCAAATCAACCTGGTTCCCAGAAACCAACTCCAAATTTGCCATGATTAAAAGAAGCCTTCTTCTGCTTGTTGGCTATGCCGCGCATGGCATTTCTTCAGGCAACAGCGATGTCAACAATGTAACAACGTTGGTCACAATTATGGCTTCTGTCAACAAAGCATAGGTCGCCCAAAGCCTTCAAGCAACCTTTCGAAGAAGTCTCTCAGTCTTTTGGCTACGCTCAATGTCAACGCAGCCGATCGGAGAAAAAACGTAATGGTCCAGATCAACGGTCAATCTGTTCGATTGCAATTGGACACTACATCGGGCATTACGATCATTTCACGAAAACTCTGGCGGAAACTTGGATCCCAGAACTCAAACCTGCGACGCAGAATGCCACCAGTGTTTGGGAATGTTCCGTACAGCTGACTGGACAGCTGCAATGTCAAATCTCATTCGAAAGCTCAACGGTCATAAATACGAACTACGTGTCTAATTCACAACTAAACCTGTCTGGCCTTGATTGGTTCAATCTTCTCGATTTGGCGTGCATTTCGAGCAGGGCAATTTGCAATCAGTTACAAGCAACGAAAGCACTCCAGAAAAAGCTAGACACGATAATGCTTGAACAAGCAACTGTGTTTACAAACGATATTGGAAAATGTAACAAGACGAAAGCTAATCTCCACATCAACAAAGGCGCAAAGCCTGTATTCCCACCGAAACTACCTGTGTCGTACGCATCCCTACCACAAGTCGAAGGCTCGTACGCTGTTTAAAGCACAAACAATACGAAGATCGTATTGCAAACCTCAATCTATTCGATTCTCGCTTTGATTTGATACTTATGTTCAATATACTGCATACCCCCAACCATCCCCTAAATAAACTATTCACGCGACTACCACCCATAACCAGCCGGAGTCACGACTATACAGTAATCATTCCAGACTCGATACTAAACTGTCGAAGGTACTTTAATTCTGGAACTCCCTACCTTGTAATGTTGCTCATTCACCCAACTTGGATATATTTAAATCGAATTTGGACAATTTCATGTTGACCAATCCAAACTTTCAATCTATATATTTTACACCATAAAAGCTTTGAACTTTGAAAACAGTTTTTGCCCTATGGATTTTTACTTGATTCCTGAACTGCTCATTTAGCAAACAAATCCCGTTTTTCTACCCATGGTATTCATAATTCCCATATTATTCTGTGGTTTTTGTCAAGCTATATGCTTTTAAGACCATCAAAATTGAATTGAATTGAATTGAATTACAAGATCAAGGTGTTCTGCTTCTAGTAAATACGCCGTCTGAGCATCACCCATCTTTGTCGGTAAAAAGCTAAATGGATCCATCCGAATCTGCGCCGATTTTTGAACTGGTTTGAATGCCGCTTTGGAAATTCGCCACTATCCATGACCTGTCGCATATGATTTGTTCACATTGCTTAATGGTGTTTCAAGTTTTACAAAGCTCGAACTAGCTGACGCCTATCTGCAGATCGAAGTTGCACCTGATTCACGAGAACCGCTTACGATTATTCAATTCAATTCAAGGGTCGAAAAGCAAATAGCTTTACAACAACCACAGACAGTATGTGACGGTATTAATGTGCTGCTCACCCACACACCCAAATCCTTTTCCTTTCAGTGCTTCCAAGAAAATGTGAACCAAGGGTGTAAAAGAACTCGAAATATCTTCCAACAGTCAATTTCTTGCATTTTCTGAAATTGAAAGTTAGTTCATTTGTCACTGGCCAGTCCTGTAATGCATCGAGGTCCAGCTGAAGCTGTCTGCGATCTTGTGTCCACATCTTGATGTCTTCTGCAAATAACAAGATTTTGCTGCGAACAAGTTTATGTAAATCATTTACATAGATCAGGATAAGAATTGGCCCAAGCAGTGATCCCTGCGGCAATCCACTTGTTACTGCAATGGGTCGTGATAAAGCACCCTCACTCGAATGACACCCACAAAGGATTATTCCAATTTCAGCAAATCCCTTTTGGTGCGAAGACTGCTTCAACTGTTTCTCAACCATTGATGGACACCATTATGTCTGGCATCCCAGGTGTGACCACATACCTGGACGATCTACTCAAGCCGTCAATGTCAGCAGGCAGCAAAGATTCCTAACCGTGTACCAATTTCACCATGGCCTACACATGAAAAACCGTGGCAAGTAATTCATGTGGATTTCGCTGATCCAATAAACGGTGTCATGTACTTCATTTTGCTCAATTCTTATTCGAAATGACCCGAAATCATCGAGATGTCAACTGCAACATCCACCAACACGATCAGCGCACTGCGTCGTTTGTTCAGTCAGCATGCATTGCCAGAAACTCTCGTGTCCGACAATTGCTCGCAATTCACCTCGGATGTTTTCGCCGAATTTTGCGCGAGAACAATTTTTTACATATACGATCACCGACTTACCATCCTCAGTCAAATGTTCAGGACGGACGCTTCGACGACACATTGAAGTGTGCTCTCCTAAAATCATGTAGGGAGAGGAACATCCGTCGATAGTCTGCAACGTTTTCTGCTGGTTTACAGAACTACACCGAACGATGCATTGCCTAGCCGCAAAATCTCCGCTGAAGCACTCATGAGCAGCAAGCTGCGTACTTGGAACAATGCTATGCAACCTAAGTCAATCAAACTACCGCTCAATCAGAATCAACAATCATGCTTCGAACCAGGAACTGCTGTCGACGTACGAGACTACAGAACATCAAGTCCACCGTCGATCGATGATAACATCATCCGTCGCAGAGGCAGTGTGATGTTCGATGTCAAATTTGGAAAAGATATCGTGACACGACACATAAATCAGTTACGCCTGAGATCTGCCACCTCCAATACGCTTGTCGATATCCAGATACAACAGAACATACTGTATGATACATTCAGCCTTGAAGCACCAGGTGAATCTATCATGGCCGAAATACTGGCTGACGAAAGTCTGCAGCCAGGTCACTGGATAAACAGAAAAAGCAAACCCGTGAAGCCTTGCAGGTCAATCCATGCATGTCCCGGAATTAAGAATCTCTTAAAAGGAGGTGTTGAGAAAACATTATTATTTTCTTCAAAAACTCATTATAACCTGCTAAAGCTTTTGAGTTTATGATTCTTGATTCTGATTGGTCTAGTTTTCGGCCATGTTGTGTTTCACCAGAAACAGCGTATAAATACAGACTAGCCGTAGCACAATTTTTCTTTTGGTCAGAGATAATAGAGCGTTTTGCCTGACGGTTCTGCCTTTGTTCTTGCTACGCGAAGTGTTGTGTTTACTTAGTCACTAGTGACTAATAGCATAAAGGGTTTTCAGTGATAAGCATCTGGGTAATTATTACATGGGTTCTACTCTGGTAATATATTATAACCCGAAACGTCCAGATTGAGTATACTGTTCGTACGGTTTACACGTACTGGTTTTCGGAATGTAAGGTAGGGGTTCCCTTCACCCACACGGTGAGAGGTCATCGATTCAGAAAACAATGCAATATAGTGCGTGAACAATTTATAATGTATGAAATCACTACCCCGATCCATGCAAAGTGTCGCACATTCATAGACTGCACGTAGGCTAAGTTGCTGTCATGTTGCCTAGGCCGAAACAGATATGCGAAGGTAAATGGAATAGTACGTTTTTTGAGTTGTTGAGTTTTTTATTATACAATGTTTGGAAATATGTTAGGACATTAAGCGTATGATTCCTTATTAAAAGTTAACACGTTAAGAAATTTTGTTAAAACATCCGGAAGCTTATTCTAGTGGTTGACTACACGATTGCTGAACAAGTGCTCACGTACCAGCGGCCAACTTTTAAGAAGTTTCATCAAATTACCACTCGTAGCTGTTTCAGTTGCAAGTTTCAGTAATAAACTAGAACCAGTGAGAACCGTTAGAATCTCAAAGGCTTCTATTTGGTCGCCTCGCAGGCGCCGTCTTTTTAGCGAGAACATATCGAGGTCAAATTCAAAGTAATTTAAATTTTTAATTGTCCAAAAGGCAAATAGTTTAGAGAAACCATATAATAAAAATATAGGGAATACATGAAAACAACACAAGTGATTTATCAATATGGAAAGTCAGCGTGTGTATTTACGTACTAGGTTAGATTTGGTCAACATACAGTTGTCAATCTCCGCCTTGAATATGTTCAGCATTGACGTACAAATGAGATGTGGGAGCAGAGAGTTCCGTATAAAACAACCTCAGACAGCAAAAAAACACTGGACAATTTGATCTAGAGTGTGCAATAAATAACTTGTATCTTTGTGATCTGTTACCACGTGCCTCTTGCCGATGAAACAAGTGTTCAAGGGGGTGATTCAGTGTATGAAGAATGTTGAACAGTAGAATCAAGTATCCCTGTCGCGACGGTACAAAAAGTCAAACAGGTTTAGTGTTGCAATCTTCTCCTCGTATGGCCTGTTATATAGTCGAGTCACCAGTTTTGCAGCGCGGTGGTATACGCGTTGCAGCGATGTGATGTACTTTTGTAACCATGGGTACCATGCTTGAACATCGTACCCCATTGTTGACCTGATATAGTTTTTAATTAGCCGTGGGAGTTTCTGTTTTGTGAAACTACCCAAGATCCTTCTGAGCAGTGCTAAGCTTTGGCAAGACATTTTGTATACCACAGAACACTGTCGTGAAGACTTCAGGTTACTACTAATCCACATACCCAGTTGTTTTACATCGGTAACCCATGAAAGTTGCTGAGATCCTATTGAGTAAGTGAATTCGAATGATTTACCGACGTTTAACATTTTACATTTATGGATGTTAAATGGTAGACAGTTTCGTAAAGACAACATATGAAGTGCTTCGAGATCTTTTGTGTAGAATTTTCTATGTTCTATGGTGCGTACGCTCGTCCAAACTTTGATGTCATCCGCAAATAACATGAATTTGCTGCGTACTATTCCAGGTATATCGTCCACTCACACCGGGACTGAACCTTGAGGTACGCAACGTGTAACTTCTACTTCACTGGATAGTGCTCCATCAACTCTGACCCAGATAACTCAACTTTGATTCGTTGCCTTGAGTCTTACCTCATATATTTTCTGTGTCTGATCCTCAACCATCCTAGTAACCAGGGGCTGGACCCTTTCGAGACATGGGATATCATTTTAAGTACGGCGCCCAGGATTGAACACAGTATTCCAAGTGTGTGCGCACGACTACCTTGTAAACAGTAATGGAGAGGAAAGATTTCGGCATGTCAATGCTGAGCGCAGTGTAAACAATTCTCTGCGAGCCCTGTTCTCTGCTTCGGCACATTGAGTACACCACTTAAAATATCCTTTGATAGTAAAACCGATATCCTTTACTTTCTGAGCAATGGCTATTCTGATGGCTTCTCCACTAAATTCTATTCGTTTTGTCGCCAAATCGGTCGTCCGAACACAGCTCTTTCCCAAGTTTAGTGGCGAGTCCCTTGTTTTTGTCTACTCGATTACTTTTTCTCACTCAGAGATAAGCGTAACTCTACTGTCGCTTCCCAAGACCTGAACTTCATCAGCATAAAGAAAGCAACGTGATCTCAAGCAGGCTTCTAGGTCGTTAACAAAAATAAGAAAAATTTAGTGGACCAAGCATTGATCCCAGAGGCACTCCACTGAGTATCACTGATTCCTCCGAACACCCCCGAAATTCTAACATAGGTAATACGATTTGTTAAGAAGCTGTCTAACCATCGATGTAGTTCATATATGACGCCACACATCCTTAGATTGTGCAAAATTACCTTTGGTCCACTGAGTCAATGGCCTTTACAAAATCAATGTAGCATACTTCGACTACTATCCCTTTATCGAGCTGTAATGTCAATTTTCAAGAAAACTGATAAGATTTTTTAGGCAGGATTTTCATTTTCAGAATCCAAGCTGGGCATCGCATAGTAATAAATTGGCTACCAAATGTGTACATACCTTGTGCCGAATGATTTTTTCCAAGCACTTGCAAAAAATGCCAGTCAGGCTAATTGGCCCATAGTTGCGTACATCTGAACGGGAACCCTTTTTGTGTATGGCTACTACCGCCGCTCGTTTTCAATCATCCGGTAGTATACCTTGAAATAAGGAAGCTGCAAAAGATTGCTGATAGCAAGCCTAATTATATACGCAGGTGGTTGAAGAATAGCCGCATGCATGCAGTCGGGGCCAGTTGACTCAGGTTTTCCGGCTGCAACAGAACTGCGGTGACCATTTTCTGATTAACTTACACAGTGCTAAAGAGAGGTGCGTTGCACTGGTTAATTTCTAAACGGCTATCTGATTCACGCCGATGAACACTGCACCGACTGGTTATATTTTCAACATTGTGCGATCAACTACCAAAGCGTGTCGCAGGGTTTATTACTGATTTTGCTTTTATTAAACATTACCTCTTTTTCTGAGCTCAAGACATTCATTATCGATCGCTCGACATAATCAGTGCTCTTCCGCACACCGCTGAACAGTGCTGCTACCAAATATGACCGGATAACCCCTGTTAAGTAAAGAAAAAGCATCTGACTTCATTTGTAGAGTTTGCTAAAAGGCTGAACATCCTATGGCGACATCTCTTGCGTGTTACGCTTTTTTGTCAAACTTTTATGCAAAATGTGTCAAATTGCTGACTTCCGCTTTGATAGCAATTATTAAATGTGACATTTGTTCCAGTGTTTTTTGATTTGCCATGTTTCCACGGTCAAACCAACAGTGATATGCTGGGAGGCGAAAACTCCTGAGAATAAAATTGAGACGCGTCTAAACGTACTAGAATGTACCAAAATATTCATTTGCATGCTTTTCCGTCACACACACCCCACGATCGCTTTTATGCTGTTTGCACTGTCCCTACCTGATGAGTGCAAACAGCACGAAACCGGTCGTCGTTTCTGTGTGACGGAAAAGCATGCAAATGTATATTTTGGTTCATGGTTATGGGTTTAACCCCATTAAACATGTGTTTGGACACATGCTTTGAACAGGTTGGTCGTACCAGCCTTATCCAACAGTGGCATACAAGCGCTTCTTGTTTACCATTACTCCACTGTTTTAAGCGCATGCGGATCTTGATATTACTGTCCCTACCTGATGAGTGCAAACAGCATGAAACCGGTCGTGGTTTGTGTGTGACGGAAAAGCATGCAAATGAATATTTTGGTTCATGATTATGGGTTTAACCCCATTAAACATGTGTTTGGACACATGCTTCGAACATGTTGGTCGTACCAGCCTTATCCAACAGTTGCATACAAGCGCTCCTTGTTTACCATTCCTCCACTGTTCCAAACGCATGCGGATCCTGATCTTACTGTCCCTACCTGATGAGTGCCAACAGCACGAAACCGGTCGTGGGGTGTGTGTGACGGAAAAGTATGCAAATGAATATTTTGGTTCATGGTTATAGGTTTAACCCCATTAAACATGTGTTTGGACACATGCTTTGAACAGGTTGGTTGTACCAGCCTTATCCAACAGTGGATTAGAATGTAGTTTACAAAAACTCAATGTGCTGATAATGAACGAAATAAAGGTAAAATTGTCGCCAGACTTGAAGGCTACTGTCAAAGATCCGATAAAAAATTCATCATAAATTAGTAGGCCAACATTTGTCCAGATAACTGCGCAGAGGGTGATTCAAACAGGTAAGTGTTCGCTGGAATCAATGAACCCTCAAATTAATAGAACCGAGAATAGATTCAGCTAAACCACTGATAAAAATACCGACTCGAATTGTTAACTGGATGGTATATGTACCAACGTGGCCGAGTAAAGTAAAACGCTGTTCGAAGCTAAGCGAAAGCATGATTTAGTGAAATGGTATAAACTTTGTAGTCAGATGAGACTGGCCGTAGGTACTCCTTCATTAGTGGTTCGGCTAAACCACCACCTGAATTTTCTTCACGAAGACGATTGACTCCTTTCACGAATAACACTGCAATCTGCAGACGACGTGTAAAACGTAATTCTAATTGCTTACCTTCTTAGTGGTGTTTCAGAGTCTACACGTCGTATCCATGCATATTTACCATAGTGAAAGCAAAAGTCGTCGAAGTAATCCCGCGAAGAAAACAATCCAAGAATTATGATAATTCTAGGCGTTTCAGAATATGCTCCTGACTTACTTTCTCAATAAAAGTCTGATGACGGTCACAAACAGTTGGAATACCTAGCATTTAGGATACTGCGTTTGCCAACTATAAAATGCGAGATCCTAGCCTTTTAATCCATCATCTACGGTAATTGATTTACGTATATTATGATATTTTTGTGTTATTCGGCTTAATTATGGCATAAATAAAATACATGAATAATTTTTATGGATCAGATGCCAGACACCGCCTGACAAGTCCAATCCGATGGTGACTGAAGGTACCGACGGGAGCTACTGAGCAATCGACTGCTTGTTTGAGGTGGTAACTAGAGTTACCATCAGTAGACAAAGGGTTAAAGCTAACCTCCTTGACAACCGAAATTAGTTACAGTATCAAACGTGAATGGAAATCTTATACAAGAGACCAACATCGAAAAGCCAATTTAAGCTTGCCCAGGATAATAGCCGGAAGCGAGCAAACGGATAATACCGACCCACTAATGCCTATTGATGCGGTTCAAACGAAAAATATTGCGATAGCCTAAAAACCAGAAGTATTCCGACTATAAACGAGTTGGCAAATTGATAACATTTTATGAGTTGAACAATGAAAATTTTGCAATGTTCGTGTGCGGATGCGAGAAAAATTTCAAACAAATTCGCGGAGTTAACCGAGATACGCTTGCAGCACTAACCTGGCATTATCGCCATTACAAAAACATGGTATGTTTCCCAATTGATTGAAACGGAGATATCTATTTCAAGTATAAGTTTGATTAGAAATGGCTGAGGGAGAATTGGTCGTGGTGTTGCTATTCATTACCATAATCACATCCAGTGCAGTCCTAAAGACAACACAGAATTCACACTCGAGGATAGAATTTTGTTTTCTTTAAAACTGATGTCTGGTGAAATTTGTATGACTGGCGTGGGCGTAATCGTACAACTGAACGTCGAGGGTAGATGGGGTTTGTTCATATCAAAATCGCGTTGTTTGTTGTACATGGTTGTAAAGAGGGGTGCAAGTCATTATTTCTTTAAAAATGCTTTGAACGGATTCTTACCTGAAATGTGTGTTGCGAGTGTCGGTACATTAAAATAATCGAGGAGGAGCGAATGAGAGTATGGTAGGTTCAATGCAACATATTGCGTTAGAAAGAACAGTGTCATCGTCAGATGATGAAGAAGTAGGGCGATAAATCAATGCTAAGAGGCACTTGCGTTACTCACTTACTTGTTTGCTAGTCAATAGGGCAAAACAATGTATCTGTGACATCTAGCTCAGGGAAGACAATTATAGTGCAGTTGATGCTTTCATGTAAGTAGAGGAAGACACCGCCACTTTTGTTGCTAGATCTTTTCTGTACATCACCATGTTTAGGATATTGAGTTCAGAGTCGTGTATGAAATTACTCAGCCAGAATTCTGTCACTGCATTCAAATCCCAAGACGCCGCGGTAGCACGTAAATAAAGTTCAGTGAACTTTCCCAGAAAGCCCTGAGCCTTGGTGTAACAGCATGATAGAGATTTAATTTTTGTTTCAGAAGAAGAACTCATAGTAGTGGATTCACCGGCCCAGAATTTGTCGGCTGCTTCAGGATTGTCTCAGGTGTTCAGTTCAGTTCAGTTCAGTTTGCACAGGACAGAATGTGGCTAACAAGCCAATCGAGCGTCCAGAATTTCTTTCGGTGGAAAGCTGCAGAGAAGCACCCACCACTGCCAAAACGTATATTCTTTTTGTCTGTTTGAAATCTTCGCCGATCGCGAAGCCAAGAGATTATACGGGTTGAACTTAGGAAGCACCGCGTTATAGCCGATGCTGGAAAAAGAAAAAGCAGTTTCTCTTCACCAGCACGGTGAGAGGTTAACTGAAGTAGCATTGTGTATAATAAAAATTATAAAACACAGAGAACTCTAGCCCTCACTATATTTACGGGATAAAGCTAAAAGATGAAAAACCTAAGCTTGTAAAGCAATTAAGGCGAGTATTCAGGGAACAACATACCCCAGTTGCGGTCCAACCCCTGCTTAAAACTAGACACGGTACTGCAAGATATAAGTTCTTCTGGAAGAATGTTCCAGAAGTTAACAACCCTAAGGCTGAAAAAGTGTTTCCTGGAGTCTAGACGACATCGTTTCTTAGCAATTTTAAGTGAGTGGCCCCGGGTGCCCAGCTCGGGACTTAAGGTAAAGAAGTCGTTCATTTGCACGCCACTCAAACCCTTCAAGATCCTAAAGGTTTCTATTAAGTCACCTCTTAAACGACGGCGCCTAAGGGAGAAAAGATCGAGAGACATTAGGCGAACAGCGTACGGTTTCCCTCGCTGACCTTCAATCATGCTAGTTGCGAGGCGCTGTACACTTTCAAGTCGAAGGATGTCCTTTTTGTAGTGAGGACAGCACGCCTGAACACAGTATTCAAGATGCGGCCGAACTAATGCCTTGTACAGTGGCAGGAATACGTCGGGTCTTCTGCTCGATAGCACTGATTTCAGCCGAAAAAGTACCTTGCGTGCACGCTGAGCCGCAGCGGCACATTTGTCCTCCCATTTGAAGTCAGCCCTAACCAGTACACCCAAATCCTTAACACACTGTGTGGCGTTAACACTGAGGGAATTCCCCGCCACCTGGACCGAAATCTTATCAACCAGTGTTGACAAGAGTTGACTCTTATTTAGGTTCAGTGGGAGATCCCACTGGTATGACCAGTTTATGACCCGCTCAAGGTCGTGCATCAAGGTCTCTTCATCCGTTGATCCGATGAATTTCACATCATCCGCGAAAATGAATCATGGGCACTTCAATTCAGAGGACAAGTCATCGATGAAAATCAGGAATAGAAGAGGGCCAAGTACCGAACCTTGGGGTACACCACTGATCACGTCGGTTTGATTCGACAGCGTACATCCCACTCTCACTCGGAATGTCCTACCTGTAAGAAAGGCCTTTATCCAAGCAAGTAGACTACCCCGTATGCCTTTGGCTGCTAGCTTAATCTCTAGAAAGCGGTGATTAACGGAATCGAAAGCCTTACTGAAGTCTAGGTAGAGGGCTTCGACAGGCTTCCCTTCATCCATCTTTTTAGTGGCAGTATTGAAAAAGCTAAGGAGGTTAGTCAGACAGGATCTACCCTTAAGAAATCCATGCTGAGTTACACTTAACAGAGAATGCCGACAAAGATGCTGACAGATTTTATCACGCATCAGTTTTTCCATTACTTTCGAGACGGTGCTGGTCAGGCTGACCGGTCTATAGTTACCAACAGTTGACCTGCAACCGCCTCTGTGTATTGACACGACTATGGCTTCTCTCCACTTACTGGGAACAACTCCTAGTTGCAGGCATGAATTAAAGAGCTGGCAAAACGGTTCGGCAAGCACTGAGGCAAGATTTTTTAGCATAATTAAGTAGATGCCGTGCATTTGATTGACTTAGTAGCGAAGTCATTTTAGGAACAATAGTGTTCGTGCGTTTTATGTCGTATTCCCGAATACGAGTTTCAGGAGGTGCGCATTTTCGGCATTGATACCACGCCTCAAATATTCTGTCCTTAATCTCGTCTGGGCGGAATGATATGTTAATTAAAGGGGGATGTTGTGATCGCTTTTTCGGTTTAGGGCGCATAACATGAGTCGTTATTATATCCTTTAAACCTAGGATCTCTTGTAAAATCTCCATTCACTGCAGTCGTGTTGCAGACGTTTAATAGATTCTTCTTCGTTCGAACTGGGTACACCATTTATATCCTCTTTTGCTAGTTCCGGATTAGTACAACCAATTTGTCGTTCTTTCCACGGTATGTCCGGAAATATTCGTACAGCAAAGTTGCTTTCAACTAAGAGGGATGAGGTGAGCAATATATTTTCTCCATCTTGTACGGACATTAACACTAAACGTAGTAACCTGGGTTAGATCTTCAATTTTTGTCTTGTGGAAAATTTGAGTGTTTAAACTATTCGGTCTCACCTTATGCACATATTCCGATAGTTCAGCACTTCCATTTACTTGACTACTGGTCTGATTCACAGAATCATTAGTCGTACCGAGCTGTTGGAAGGGATTTGGTCGATTTCTGGATAAATAATAGTTTCCGTAGTATTTACGGCTTCCTTGTAAGACTTACGGTGAACGTGGTTAAGGACTGCGTTTTGAACTGGCTCCAGCGCTTTCTGTCACGCAAATGTTTGGAAAGACTCTAACGTGTTTCAAAGCTGTCTAAGGTTCGTCTCTACAGCGAACATGCGTCTTTCCATAAGTAGATTAGAGTTTTCGATTCTTCATGAATCACTAGTTATTTTAATCTGTATGGATTACATTTATAGCAGATGCCTGGTAATTTTTCTTTATTAATTATAGTTACTGAATCGGCCGATAAATAATTGACGCAGTTCGCATGAATAGCAATTGAACACAAGTAACATTTAACTTGGCGCCATCAGGGATTTACCAACTTTGACAAAGTTTGCACTTTTTACTAATTTCATAGTCAGGTCCGTTTAAGGTCACGTTATCGTTCCTCGTTACAATGTTGCTAGAGCGAATCGATACACTGTGCGAAGCGGCCGTTTATTGATCGGTATCTGGCGGTGGACAGCAAGAACGAGTTATTCAATTCATAGTTTTAAAGTAATTAAAAGTTTTAATGGTTCAGCAATAGAGGAAAATATTCGTAGCTCAGGATGTGGATGGTGATCACCTTGTGTTCGCCGAGCTTGCGTAGTTGTTCTTGGACGTTTCGTCATCAGGCTAGATGACATCATCAGCAAAACTTCTTTCGAAGCGTCTTGTAGTTGGAATTCGTTGGTTATTATACCGCTTGTCTGTCCGTTCACGGACACTCCCGCGGATTGGTCGAGTTCATGATATGCCTTCTCCGTGAGCGGTTTCTCATTGGTCCATATGTTGCAGCCAGTTGGAGATGCTGGTTGATTGAATTTGTTGTTGAGTGCCACGCTTCCAGGAATTCTCGCGCCCTTCGGTCGTTTCCTCTGGCTAATATTCTTCTGCGGTCCCAGTCGAACTGATGTCCAAATTGATCAATATGTATTGAAATCAGTGAATTCCGGTCATGTCTGCGTACGGCCAACTGGTGTCCATGTAGTCTTGTGCTGAGTTTGCGACCTCTTTGTCCGACGTAGTTCTTTTCGCAGTCTCTGCATGAAATCTTGTAGACGACATTCGACTGTTATTCTTTTGCCACTACATGAGTTTTCCTGTTCTTCTTTTTTTATTGTATATACCTCATAACTCCATCCTATGGTTATTGTTAAGCTAAATGCTTTTTAGACCATTACAACTTTGAATCACTTTGAATCACTTTGTCTTTCGTGTTGTTGAAGTCGTTGCGGAGTGTTGATGCTGGTTTATGCGCAATGTCGATTCCAAGTGGCCTAAGTACCCGAGCTGCGATTTCGGAGATATGTTGGATATAGGGCAGAGTGCGTCCGCTTCTGTTTTCTTCTGGGTTTCTTTGTTGGGGGCGGTTGAACCTGTTGCGTAGTATGAAGCTTCTTGGATATCCATTTTTCTGGAAAACTTTGAACAGATATTCTTCTTCTTTTCTTCTCAGTTCATCTGTACTGCAGTGGGTTGCCGCTCTTTTGAATAGAGTTCTGACGCAACTGCGTTTGTGAGTGTTTGTGTGCTTGCTGTGAAAGTTCAGTATTTGATCCCTGTGTGTGGTTTTCCGGTAGACGCAGGTCTCTAACGTTGCATCGCTTGTCCGCTTCACTTGAACATCCAGAAATGGTAAACAGCCGTCAACTTCAGTTTCCTTGGTAAAATGGATTCCGGTAAATACACAATTGAGCAGTCGATGTGATTCATCCAGTTCTGTTCTTTTCATAATCACGAAGGTGTCGTCCACGTAGCGGATCCATAATTTTGGTCGGATTATTGGTAGGTCAATTCGTTCTAAACGTTGCATAACTGCCTCAGCAACTAAGCTGGAAATCGGTGATCCCATTGGCGTTCCTCGGATTTGTTCCTATATCTTTCCATTGAACTTGAAGTGCGTTTGAAGACACAGCTCGATCAGTTCCATTAAACTTTCGTCTGTCAATCGATTTTTATTATGTTCCGTTCCTTTTTCATTGAGTAACGATGATATAGTTTGCTTGGCGAGTGTTCTGTCGATTGACGTGAATAGTGCCGTTACGTCGAAAGAAACCATTAGTTCGTCCTCTTCGATCTTCACGTTCTTCAATTTCTGCAAAATTGTTCGGCAGAGTTGACCGAATGTTCCGAATCTGCTACTTGGTATAATAATTTTCTCCGCAGCTCTTCAGATAACTTGTATGTTGGTCCTCCGGGCAAAGAAACTATTGGGCGCAATGGAATATTTTCTTTGTGTATTTTTGGTAATCCGTAGAATCTTGGTATAGTGGAGTCTTGCGGCTTCATTCTCGTTTCTTCTACACCATTCAGTTGTCCCATGAACTTCAATTTCTTCAAGGTTGCGTTGATTTTCTTTTCAAGTCGTTTTGTCAGGTCTTCGTTTATCCGTCTGTATGTTGTTGTGTCACGGAGTAGTTTTTCAGCTTTCTCGATATATTCTGCCTTGTTCATTACGACGATCATTCTTCCTTTGTCAGCGGGAAGTATAACGATGTTCTGGTCTCGTTTCAGTTTGTTCAATGCTTTGATTTCCTGTTTATTGAGTAAGATATGTTCTATGTTCCTGGTAAGTGCGGGTACAATTCTTTGTCGGACTTCTTCGCGCGTATCTTCTGATAAGGTATGAGACTTCAATATCGAAAGCAAATAATAAACAGTAACCATAGATTAATAATGCAGGGAATGTATAAAAACAACACAAATTTTTAATGAATATGGAAAGTCAGCATGTTTATTCAGGTGCGATGTTGAATTTGATAAACATATACTTATCGACATAAAAAGCTCATCTGCATGCATTTCCATCACAAACAAACCACGACCAGTTTCGTGCTGTTTGCAATCATCAAGTTTTGCCTTGAACATGTTCAGGCTTGATGCACAAATGGGGTCAGAGAGTTCCAAATAAAAATAATCGGACAGCAAAAAAGAACATTCAATAATTTGATCTAAAGTGTGGAATAATTAAATTGTAGCCATGAGATCTGTTACCAAGTGCCTCTTGCCAATGAAACAGGTGTTCAAGTGAGTGATCCACTGAATGTAGAATGTTGAACAGCAGAAGCAAGTCATTCCTGGCAAGACGGTACGAAAAGTCACACAAGTCCGGAAGACTGTCTGCTATTACAAAAGGATCTTGATACGCTTCACAGCTGGTCGTTGGAGAACAAACTGCCGTTTAATTTCAACAAATGCAGGATCATGAATGTGGGGAATCGAGTAGAGTTCACATATCACATAGGTTCGCATGCCTTTGAAAATTGCAGTGAAGAAAAAGATTTGGGTGTCTGGATATGCTCCAGTTTAAAAACATCACTTCAAACTAACAGTGCCTTTAAAAAAGCAACACGTGTTTCTAAATACTCAAACGTGTATTTGGGAAATTTTCGCCCAAGATATTCCAAGGAGCATGAATACATACTTGAGACCAGATGGAATACGGTGTGCAGTCATGGTCTCCGTGGCTCAAGAGGGATGTGGAACTTATGCAGCGAATCTATCACCGCTCAACGAAACTAGTTCTCAGCATCCGAAACAAACCATATAAAGAAAGGATAGCTCAACTGAATCTGTTCGATTTTCCCTATCGACGAATCAGAGGAGACCTTATCTTACTTTACAAAACTTTTCATACCCCGAACCATCCCTTACAGGATTTATTCACGCGAAGGGATACGAGGAATTATCGGACCCATGAATATGTGCTGGTCGTACCCCATTCCCGTCTGAACCGTAGAAGGTATTTTTACTCTGTCCGTGTCTGTTTTACTTGGAACAGTTTACCTTCAACCGTTGCTCACGCCACTAACTTGCATGACTTTAAAACGAAATTAGACGAATTTTTATTGCATTATTCGTTTCCGGAACACTTATATACTGTTTAATCTATGTTCTTATATTGTTTATACACTTAAATTTCAATTTTTACCATCCTATGGTTGTTGTTAAGCTTGTTGCTTTTTAGACCATTAAAAACCTTGAATTACCTTGAAGTTCAGAGTTGCAATCCTCTCATCTTATGGCCTGCTGTACAGTCCGGTCAGAAGTTTTGTAGCGCGGTAGTATGCGCGTTGCAGCAAGGTGCGTACGCTCGTCCAGACTTTGATGTCATCCGCAAATAAAAGATTTTACTGCATACCATTTCACGAACATCAGGAAGAGTATTGGGCCCGAGACTAAGCCTTTAGGTACGTTACGTGTAACTTCGACTGGGATGGATAGTGCCCCATCACCTCTGACCCTTATGAATCTAACAGTCAAGTAATCATGTATATAGGCCAATAATCTACCACTCTGCCCGAGCTTATTCAGTTTTTGTAGCAGTATGCTGTGGTTAGCACGGTAAAAAGCTTTAGACATATCTAAGTAACAAGCATGCATAGGGTATCCATTATCCATAGCTTGAGTCCAGTTATCAACCATTATGAGAATATTGGTGAGGCAGGAGTGACTTGTCCTGAATCCGTGCTGTGCGTTAGAAAGTATTTTATTTTGCTCAAACGTTTGATAAATTTGTCAGCTACAAATCGTTCCAGAACTTTAGAGACCACTGGCAACAATGTGACTGCTCTGCATTAAGACACATTGGATCTGTTCCCTTCTTTGTATATCGGAGTGATTAATCCACTTTTCCGGTCAGTAGGAACCTTGCCACAACTCATTGACAGGTTGCAAAGATCAGAGAGTTGTAAGAATAAAGCATGGGCGCATAGTTTTAAGAGGAACGGTGTCATTTCATCAGCACCCGTTGAATTTTTGTATTTAACATGACTAGCTTCACTAGGACACTCTCGGGTTTTATAGCAGTATGTGGCTTCTCCACGCACAGTTTATCACCCTTATCCATTTCGGTGTTCGACTCCGGATTACGAATTTGAAACACTTTTAACTTTATTTGAAATATATTTAGAGTGCAGTTCTATTTTGGGTTGATTTTCTGAAGTATCGATGATCAGCATTGTTGGACATGAGTGTTAATCGGTGCCCAGTAGGTTACTTCTTGAAGTGCTAACAATAATTCAACCGTATCGATTTTTCTTATCTATTTCTGAGCTTCACTAGCTCTTTTCGCTTCAGATTTATAGTGGAAAACAATGACTACATGATACATGAGAGGCCTGATACCAACGTCAAGCAACAAACCTTCTAGAAATTTGAAAAGAACTGAACAGAGCATCCCAGGTTGATAAGTGGTCGAAAACTGCTATCTTTTTAGATTGGTGTTATAAGTCCGATTATCCACTCGTTCGTAACGATTCTCATATTGAGTGAGTGATAAATAAATCACTAAGCAGGCTATAACGCTTTAGCTCCCATGACCTAAGAATATTGAGCGTTCTTTTCGTCTTCCCATAGAGATATGTTTAGGATTCAAGATTCAAGAATTTATGGTTGCAAAAACCACATAGCTTCACAATTACCTTATGATAAATATTCCTTGAGGAAAAAGGAATAAAAATAATTATGTAACGACAGGTGTATTCCAGCTGAATACTTGCCATGAGTCAATATGCAGGTGTCGTTAAATCGTTATGCAATCAATAAGTGTACAATTTTCGAATGAAAGTTTCGACGCTGGGAACGTAGACAATTGTTTCGGGGAAGGCATTCTAAAATAAACAGATTTGTGCAGAATAAAATTATCGGCGACAGCTGATACGGGAATAAAGAATTTGTATTGTCACTGATTAGCTGCGTGTATGTTGTGTCTCACGGTATTCAAATAAATGTTATGAAGGATGATAGTGGGTATTTAATATTTTGTATGTTATTATCACATCACTCCGAGGCTTCTTTGAAGAGGTTTAGGGAGTCTCAGTTTTTGCAATCGTTTCTCGTACGTTAGTTTCCGGAAACCTATTACGAATTTGGTTGCACGATGACATATTTTATCAAACAATAGATATCCTTTTAAACCACGGATTACAAGCTTGTGATGCATGCGCCATGGTTGTAATTAAGTAGACTTACATGATGTTGGGCAACTTTCCAGGCGAAAAGGTTTTTAAAATCCGTCGCAGCATACCTAGAAGCTTGGAAGCACGCTTGTAGGTGACCTCAGAATGCAGGTTGTTATTTGGCTGCGGCATACCCAGACGCGAAGATCCTTTCCGACTCGGTCCAGCTCAAAATCATCTGCCCAAAGTGATATTGGTGCTGGAATGGCTTACCAATTTGCAATACCTCGCATTTTTGGAAATTGAATGGCAACTTGTTCCGTACCGACCATTCATGGAGATCATCTAGATCACGTTGCAGCTGTACACAGTCCGCAGTTGATTTTATCCGCTTCCAAAGTTTAATATCATCAGCAAAGAGAATCACCTTGCATGAGAGCGTCTCCAGTAGGTCGTTGAACTGAACCTTGCGGTACGCCACTAGAGGCATTAATAACCTGTGATTGTGCTCCGTTGATTCGAACGATTGTCATGCGCCCACTGAGGTAACTTTCAAGCCATACGAGTAGCTGTCCACTGATACTCATCTGCTGGAGCTTTTATAGTAGTCGAAAGTGATCAACTCGTCAAAACATATACAGATAGCAAGCGTGGATGCTCGATCGAGCATTGACAATCCGATATTGCAATTTATGATTTCTTTCTATTTTTAAAGATAGAAAGCGATGTTAATTTTGCTTGTCTTCCTTGTTAAGAGCGCTCACTTTGTTCCGAATTCTGCAAAATTTTTGCCAGGACTCATCAATCCTTGTATTTCTTTTCTAAACCTAAGCAGAGTTCCTTTGCCCGATCCATTTTTTCGTGCGACTACGAAGCTTTAAGAGAAAGATTCTTGTCCGTCATTCATCAACAAATCTCTAATTTCGATATGTGTTTGACTGAAGTATTTCTTTGAGTGTGGTGCAATGTGTTTCGGTGTTGTGAGAATCAATCACTCGCCAATTTAATAACCCCAGCGCTTCACGTAAACTCGCGCAGTCAATCCTTCTGAATAGTTTTGTGCAGTCACATACTCGTCTAACGCTGCATACTTATTCAAAGCCTAACACAAGACTCCGACTCCGACTGACTGGTAATGTAGTCAGCACCCTCAACTGCCGTAGACTCGGAAATAAGGATGAAATCCAAATCGGAGGGCAACACTGATCCTCTTCTGTGAGTAAAGTCGGAAACATGGTTATGTAGTGAAAGCATGTCGATCAACTAACGGAATTTATGATCGAGTGTGCGTAGAGGATTACCTGATCTGGCAAAAGGATGAGGAAGGTTGAAGTCCCCATAATAAGTAATTGGGAGCTTCGCATCTCCGGCGTGGTGTAGAGCCTCTGATAACCTGTCGTTTTGAGCATCTGTCGAGGCCGAATGGCAATGATGCGGTCGTCCTGTGACTCCTGTGTAAGTCTAGACCGGAGGGTATCTTCTGATTCAAGGTTATGATCATGATTCATGAATCTCCATGCACTGAAGACGTTCGTGAGAGTATAGAGCAACACCACCACCTTATCGTGGTCTATCGTTCCGTAGTAGTATCATGTTTGGGATCGACCGTTCGCTTTCAGTCATACAACATTGAAACCAGTTTTCAGTAAACGTGACGAGTTCAAATGAGTTTCTCAGCTCGGTTAATTGAGCTAATTTATTGAACAAACTTTTTGCATTCGTACAGAAACATTTGACTGGGCTTTTTGCATGTAACAATGAGTTAGTAACAGTACTTTTTGGTCCGATGCTGTCGATGTCGGATCTTTGTTGGTTTTTGAAACAAATTGAGGTATATTCGCTGGCGACATTGTGTCAGTCTCAGATGATTTTTTAATGGAAACCTAAAATTTGACATAAGCACCGGCGTTGTGATTGCACGATCTAAAGTTTTCACGTATCTGTTTCTGTACAGTTTTAGTTCGGATCGAACAGCCTCCGCCATGCTACTTGACAAAAATGTTACCTTAAGTGGATTTGAACCTTTTGCTTGACAGTTCAGCGAACAACGCATTCTGCAAGTGTCAAAGACTACAGAATTTTGGGAATCCAGGGTCTCGCCAATGAATAACCACTGTTTACGATCGTACACTTTTCTTTCATAAACCGTTGTGGCATCTGTATTTTTTGGAACGTCGAATAGAATAATAATCCTTGATGATGCTTAATCCAGACCATTTGGTGTTTGTTATATTTCCAACCAAGATACATCAGCATATATACGGTGGCGTGAGTCACTTTGTGCTCAGAGCAAATACAACTTCAGTAGGACAAGTTCCATGTTCTTTTCGTTGTCAAAAGTGATCCTAAGCAAACGTGCTTTGTCTTGATTCGGGAACTTCGGGTGACGAGCGAGCCGAGTTACCGACGCCGGTTCTATAACATCTAAGCCAATTCGATTGCAAATACCAAACCAAATTTCAAGGTCATGTGTTTGCATTGCTTGAAAGATTGTGACTTCTGACTCAGGAATATTGTTGCAGATTATGGTTAAAGTTTTTTCTGTGCTTTAAAGAGTTTTTCGACTCATTATGATGTTAGACGGTTTTGCTCAGAACTTCCTCTTTTGCGTGAATTTCAGGCGTCGGTGCTCCTGTCGAACACTTACCCGCTTTAGTCACCATTTGGGCAAATATCGGCTTGTTAGAGTGTGACAAATGCACTATGGGCTCTTTGGTAGTAACCTCTGAGTGTGGAATCAAGGTACATTAATGACGTTTCCATCAGTTAAGTCAATTGATGAATTCCTGATTCAAGTCCATTTAAACGCTTTTCAATTTCATTGTCAGCAGAGTTTGCCTCAGAAGTTGTCACTGTCCGTCTGTCCTTGCATGCATGGCAGACGTAACAAACACCGGGACAATTATCTCTATTAATAATTAATACCAAATCCGAGGTAAGCGATTTGTCGCATTTTACATACACTTTTGACAAGCTAGCGTAACACGTGACAGATCTCGCCCTAGGACGTATCGCCTTTTGGCAAGCCGTACACATGCAGCCCGATGCGTTTTGTTTTCTTGTTAGGGTTTATCCGCTCAGGGCTGTTAGCAACACTGTTCAGCGGTGTGTGCACAAGCATTGGTTCTGTCGAGCGATCGATGATGAATATTGTGAGCGCGACAAAAAAGCGGTGTTTACGAATGAGAGCAAAATCAGAATTAAATCCTGCGATACGCTTCGGTAGTTGATTGCACGACGTTGAAAATATAAGTTGTCGGTGGCGATGAATAAAATCTTAACGATGACTTTAATCCCCCCGATGACTTGAAAAGTATTAACAGCGTTGCACGCGTAGATCCAAATCACGAGAAATCCCAATTAGCTAGTATTATCGGACAATGCTACGGGAGTGGTATATTCAGAAGTCTGACTTCGAGCGAATTCTAACAAGGTATACTATATCCACGTAAGAACAGTATATCCTGAAAGTCAGCAGCTCAAAATAATGCGACCGCACGGCGCGTATTAATCGGTGTCTGTAGGTCTCTACTAACTCTCCAATTGAATATTCTTTGAACAAAAGACTTGCGCATAAAATGCTGCCAATATATCATCAGTATTCCTGACACTATATGTTAATCCGTTTGCTGTCTGAATAGGAGAAAGTACAGATTTAAACTTTGTCGTGTTATTTAAGATGGTATACAGCAACGCTTATGCTCTCTTCATTTTGATTTACCAGTTGTTCACATGTGCGAATTGAGCATTCACCAACACGTCACATTAGATTAAAATAACGTCATGACTCGTAAGCTGATCAACTATTGATTTGTTTTGCCGAACAAGCATTGTGACATTCAGATTTGGACGAAAAATTGCATACAGTTGCAACGCAGTAAATTACTTTTCCTACTTGCCGTGCTTCAAGACACCTTTCCTTCTCGAGTCAAACTTTACAGCTTGTGCATACAGGCGATGCCGTTCCGCGGTTATTCCAAGATTCGATCATTATGGTGAAAAAAGTCACTTCGCTGCACAATTAGTATTGTACAATCCCTTCTATAGAACAGCAAACCAGCAGCCTGATTTCAGGTCATTATTTCGTGCTATATATTCCAAATTGTAATCGTACTAGTTTCAGGAGTTTAAAGTCACTGTGTACACAATTTTTAGCTTTGGAAATTTTTTCCAGGGGATGCAGCATATTCGACAAATGGTACAATATTGCCACGTGTATGTAGAACAATCCATGCTGTGATCCGATACAATGACACAAAATCACTCTGATTCAACCCAATCATGACAAAACTACATTATATTCCTATTGAACCCATATTTCCAAACCTTTTCCAAACTGGTTTATTGCATATGATGTGCAACTATTGGTCAGGTTGCTATACATTTATATTATTCGTTTCATAGCGACTAAGTTGGGGGTTGGAAAAAGGGCCTATCTAAGCGTTTGAACTATTGGTATGTATGTGTCTTTTTCAAATGAGACAAGCATTTGAAATTCACATTCAAAATCAAAAATGACTAAGGGTCAAAAGTGATATGACTATTAAAATTTAATCGGACGCCGCGGTTTCCCATTTTGGGAAAATCGATCAAAAGAGATCCCCGCATAGCCAGGTGTGAAATGGGTATCAACATTATTTAAGAAAATACCTGCCGCGGCCTAGCAATATGTTCAATAGGTAAAGTAATATCATCTACACAGGTTCGTCCTAGAGAATTCGGGAATAAGCATCACCTCTAATGGCCGAAACCTGCCTGAACTGGAATAAAATTGGTAAGATATATAATTTCAGGATTAAGCAAAATAGAATCATCATGTTTAGTAGATACTTGAAATTTCTTCTGAAAATTTAAGTGAATAATTTGAATTCATATCACCTTTTAATCGGACATCTTTCGGAAATTTGTGTGTAGGGGATCCAGACAGTAGACGATCGCGTAAAGCGGAAAGTTTTATATATACGTTCTTAAGATCATTGGAGCGAGACACTGAAAAATTCGGGTTTCATTTGGAACAATTCCGCTCTGACAATTTACACTTTAAATTTCAATTTATTGAGAATTGCGTTGATCTCGTTTCCTAATCGCTTAGTCAGCTGTTTATTGTTGTGTCCCCCGAGTGTTGCTGTGTCTTAATTGTGGCATTGGTCTTCATTCATTTAGGATATTCTTCAACACTATGCAGAGATTATTTATCGGAAATATTCTCAGATTACTTGATCCCGCATTCAATATTTGAGGATATCCTTTTGATCAGCTTCGAATTTACCTAATCGCAAACATTTTTTACAGCTCGATCAAAATATATCCCGAAAATCATTATATCAGCAATCATACATTCCTTTGGCATGAAGGTATCACTGTCATTGAACAAATGAGAACACATTCATCGCGTTCACATTTTTTTAAATTTTGTACCGTTTGTATTTTTTGCTGCATTAAAAATTAACGAGGAGCCAGATACTAGTCGTGGGGTCCAAGGGATAGAGTTATGAGCACCACAATATATTGTTTGTTTATAAGCGCCTCGAGGCCAGGAATCACTTTGTCATTGTTTATTTGAACATGGTGGTTCTTTATAATAACCCTATTCAACACTGGCATACACATATTCATTTTCACCACGTTACCTATGTTGCAAAGCTCACTGAACCTGATCTTACTGTCTCCATCTGTTGGCGGCAAACAGCCAGAAACCGGTCGTGGTTTGTGAGAGATGGAATGTGAGCACTACAATATATTGGTCTTTTATAAGCGGCTCGAGCGCTTAGACCGGAATCGCTTTGTGGCTCTCTATTTGAAGATCGTGTTTCTTTGTAAGAACCCTATTCAACACTGACATACAAGTACAACTTTCTTCAATTAAGAACTGTTTGTACACGCCACCTCACAATCGCATCCGCTTCGGACTATCGGCCGACTCCCGAGCATTCGTTATTGTGTGGCAGCTGTCGAACTTCTGGTCTCTTATCAAACCATTTCGGGTCAACATATATTGCGTCAATCCAGCTATTCACACCCACTTGACAATTTTATCCCGATTCATCCACGAGGTCAACCATTGCAAGGCAAACCGCTTTCTCCCTCGAATCCCACAACACGAGATACAGCCCAATGATTAAGCGAGTTTATTGCGCACGAGACGAAGAACAAAACACACGCCTATCTGCTATATGACAAATCAAGTAACCATAACACTGATCTAAAACATGTCACAAGGTGGATGGGGCTAATATCTTCAAAATCTGGAGTTCGGTTATGAAGCGGTTTAAATATGTGCGCATAGATTACGCAAGCAAGCTAATCGGTAGGCGAATTTCGTTCACAGCAGCACACAACCAATGCAATTAGGTGATTATACAGCATTTAGGTGGATGCGTCAATTGATTTTAATCCTAACCTGCTCATGGGCCATCGTGGCCTGTGTTGTTCTGAGACAGCTTAGGGTTGATCAGATGAATGCCATTTAAACTTGACATTTGTTCGTACTGACACCCCCTGTCTGGCAAAATTTCGGTGTCAAAAGTTTCAATAAACTGTTCTAACCTATTTTTCTTTTTCATATGTTGTAGAAGTTCAAAGAATTGTTGCCGGGGTATTAATCCCACTTCGTTATACATTTCTTGTTGATTCACATGGGCTCTACGCAATCAATTGTACAAGTTAAAGCGAAGATAAAAAGGTAGAAGAAATATTACACATGGTCAGTAGAAAAAGAGTAAGAGATGTGTTATTTGAGACGGACCAAAAAGGTTGAGTACTAGATAGCATGAAATGCGATCGGCGATATGGATGCACGCTTAAAAATCTTTATCAAACCGATTTTTAATGTCAACACTCATTCGCACTATTGAGAAACACTTTATTTACTCGTAGAAACTAAAAATTGCGAACCAATCAGATGAAGTATGGCTATAAAGCGCAGCCCAACGTTTACAGCCATTTTGCCAAATGTCGTTTGCTTAATGCCATTTAGATGAAAGACCAAACTTTCAACCGCTAAATTACCATCACAGCACCCACACAACTTCCTATTCATGGACTGCATGTATCTTTTTCAATATATTAGCCAGATATTTTTCCAGTATAAAGCTGACTATTATTCTAGATTTGGTTATTCGGGTCGAACGAGTTAAATAATTTTCCGTAAAGACATTTCTACAGTCAGCGTATTACGCATTGCGACAACAAAAATCAAGTAGCAAACAAAAGCTTATACGCAAAGCTTATACAAACTTATCACACTGCAACTATGAAGAACTAAAAAATACTACATGTTTGATCTGTTTTCTAAAATGGATATTCTCACCAAAAGATTTATTTAAATATCCCCCACAGTATTTCAATTATTCTGCAAAAGTTTATACATATTCCATTGTCTTAAATGGGATAGAAATGACATAGCGTAGTGTACGCAATCATTTTTAAAAAAATTTGATAAAGTACTAGCGAATATTAATCTCTTGCTACAAGATCGTATGTTCAGTCAGCACTAACGCAAGAATTAGAATGCTGTAAAAATAGGCTTCCCAATTATTTCTAAATTGCTGGGATTTCGAACTAGATAGAACGCCAACTCAACCAAAAGTTTTTCCTATGGTGTTAAGCGTCGCGGTGCTTACCAGCAGGGGACACCGGGTCGGAAATTTGAACTATACTTTTCAGAACTACTTCTCAGATCTGTGACGCGTGCTGGCAGCCTGTAAAAAAAGACAAAAATTATTCTTGTACGCTGTACCTAAAAGATCGGATGAAACCAGATAGTGAGTGTTTTGGGGTTCTATTGCGCAAAGTTCTATCTTTATTTCTGACTGTTTGAGTGAGGGTTATGGCAGATTCATCGAAGTCCTGTCCTAATGTCTATTACTTTTTTGTACAGGCTTCGAGGACACTAGATCAAATTTCAACCCCTACGTTTCGCATTCACTTGTCGTGGATCTTAATTCTTGCATCCCAATTCATCCTTGGGATCAAGCATTCTAACGTTAATCACGTTCAAATATGAATCATATAAAACAAGTGAACACCAAGTGGTCAGCCGTACGAAAAAGACAAAACACGCTCACATTTTATAGACAAATCGTCTAACGAAAACAATGTCCTCAACCTGTCTGTTCTAGTTCCCACTTTGATGTGATTTGTCAATTATGTTAGTGCAAACGGGTTAACTTCAAGCCATCGCAACGTTAGGTTCGTTTGACCGACATTGAGGAATTGAACACTGTTCATCAGACGCTGATCATCTGCTCCTCTTTCCAAATATGCATGCCACTCAACAGTATTCATACAATTCTTGTGAAATCTTAATTCTTGGGGGTTTACAATTATTACTGCCAGTCTCGCTCTTGTGTTGTGTCCGAGGGCGGTATTCTACATGGCATTCAAGTGCATGATTGGCACTCTTCGTTAGTGTATTATACCATGTAATTGAGAACATAATTGGAATGCGTTTTTTCTCATCAAACTGTTGATCACAAAGAGAAAAACTCAGAACTCAGAACTCAGAAAATTTTGCGGTAGAAAAGCAGTAAGCTTAACAATAACCAGACGATGACAGGTATATGGAGTAAAAATACAAAATCTATCAAAAATCAATAGGGACAATCACATACCACATGGTTCATCATATACTCATCCAGTTTGGAAGCGAAAACCGCATCAGATTCCGACCGTGTGATTTCTTCAGGTAAAAAGTTCCAAGTGAAACAAATTCTTACCGAGAAAAAATTTCGACGAATATCCAATCGAGAATGTGGAATGCTTAAAGCCTTTGGATGTTTTCGTGTTCGAGTAAGGCCATTGGGATTTAGCAAGTGTTTAAGGGGAAGGTTCTTAGTATGCAAGATTTCCAATGCCAACAGGAGGTCATTCCGTATCCGTCGTTGGGAAAAATCATGTAGATTTAGTTTTAACAATCGCACTTTAACAGGCAAATTTCTGTAACGGGACACCAACTTTGTCGCACAAAGATAAATCCTGTCAAGTAGTTCGATATCCTTTCTCAGCCACAGTGCCCAAGCTTGGATGGAATATTCCATAACAGGACGTACATATGTATACACAGAAATTTCATAATCCCATGGCAAATGATTGAATTTCATCGAAAACGTTTCACAATATTTGTGGTCGCAGAAAATACTATTAAAAATTCACAACAAACAACACCTACAGCCAAATTAAATCACCACGAGGACATAACGTCACAGCTGTCTATGAAAAGACGTCACGAGTACTGCTGCTGGTAAAACGCATGTTCGGCAGTTTCACTAAGCAAACCGTTCATCGAATAATTAATACGTACTTGAGGCCAACCATGGAGTATGCGGTTCAGGCTTGGTCACCCGGGCTACAGAAGGACATCAGCCTCTTGCAGAGAATATATCATCGGACAACCAAGCTCGTACGCGGTTTAAAGCACAAACAATACGAAGATCGTATTGCAAGTCTCAATCTATTCGACTTTCGCTACCGCCGTCTTAGACGTGATTTGATACTTATGTTCAATATACTGCATACCCCCAGCCATCCCCTAAATCAACTAGTCACGCGACTACCACCCAGAACCAGCCGGAGTCACGACTATACAGTGCATATTCCCGACTCGAGACTAAACTGTCGAAGGTACTTTTATTCTGTACGTGTATGCTTTACCTGGAACTACCTACCTTGTAATGTTGCACATTCACCCAACTTGGATATATTCAAATCGAATTTGGACAATTTCATGTTGACCAATTCAAACTTTGAACCCATATATTTTACACCATAAAAGCTTTGAACTTTGAATCCAGTTTCTGTCCAATGGATTTTTACTTGATTCCTGAACTGCTCAGTAAACAAACAAATCCCGTTTTTTCTACCCATGTTATTCGTAATTCCCATATTATTCTGTGGTTTTTGTCAAGCTATACGCTTTTTAGACCATTAAAATTGAATTGAATTGAATTAATACGCGCGTGAAGCCAAATAGTTTTTAAGAAAAACATCTAACCGCCGAGTGAATGTTATGACACTGGGAGTGGTAACAATAGTTTCTGGCTACCCATTCCGAAGCAAGCAGACATGTATAAATTAAATTTCCCGGCGGCAGCAAATGCGAGATTGGGAATTCGCAATGTAGCTGAGTGGCTACGCGTGTCGCTAGCTTAGAGCTATTAGAATAAATTGTGATGCGATTGGCTTGAAGCACCTGCTCTGGTGTATGTAAGTAGATTCAAGATTCAAGATTCAAGAATTTATGGTTACAAATAGCACATAGCTTCACAATTACCATATCATAGTAAATATGCGTTCAATACGAGGTATAAAAAAAACAATTATACGATGTCACTGGAGTCAAGTAATATGCTTACCCTGAGTCAATACACAGACATCGTCAATTCGTTGTGTAACAAATAAGTGTCCAAGGTTCGAGTGAATGTTTGGATACAGGGAGAGGTATTTGTCAAGTATTTGTCATTCTGAATGTACCTAAAAATAGTGTGAGTTATTTTGCTCGGCGCTTGAATCCCCGATGGTCGATTTCGACAATAAGTAAGATGTCGTTTTTAAGCTAGAGAATCTGAGCTTGCTACGTATATGTCGTAGCTAAGAGAAAGTAAGTACTCATAATTGTTGACAAAGACAGCGGTCAAAATGTTCTTAAATACGAATTTCAGTCAACGTGTAATCAAATTTCAAACAGATTTTACCTCAGTCAGTCACATGCGGTATAATGATGGATACAGCTACATGGCTTAAACACAAACTCTGTTAACAGCAAGTCTATTTTTATCGATCGCAAATGATTGATCGACAGTGGACTGTTTTAGCGTAGCAGGCATAAACATTAAAACAAACGCTTGTTAAAAACTGAACATCCTGTCATGTGCACAGTGTCTCAGACACTTCGTTTATATCCACTATTCGAATTTAAGAGCCTGGCATTACGTTGTTCATTCGGCTTCAATATGCTGCTAGTGAATCATGCGGTGCTCTGGTTGGTATGGGGATATTTAACGCTATGTGATGGACAAGATTTTTCGTTTGGTGATGCATTTCATTCGATAAAATATGCGGATCCCGATTCGGCGGGGTACGTTTTAATTTGCGTTACAAAAGTTCATTGTTTTTTACTTGTTTACCGCCGTTAATTGTGTTTTATAGAAATCCTTTCTAGCATGTAATGGTTAATTCTCTACCCTCAACCTATGTAGGCTCATACATGCTGAGTTAATTTTGCTACATTGATATCTATAAAAAAATAATGAGAATCGTATTCGTTTTTCTGCAACAACCGACATATTTTTGTGTGGAAAATCATACAACGTGTATCGTGCATTCAGATCTTTCAAACTTGAATCTGTTTCTTAGATCTGGCATTTCTCTGATCACTCTAGCAGTGTTGAATCAGAAGTAGTGTATGGAGTGAGAGATTACGTCAGATTCATAGAGACCAAATCGCGTTTTTCGTTCAATCGTCTATCGCATTGTTCGCACAGGCTTCGAGGGCACTCGAGTCAGCATTAACCACCGCATTTCACACTCACTTGTCGATTGTGTCCCGATGCATCCCCAATGTTAACCCACAATTCCCACAACACAAGAGAACGCCGAATCGATCAAACGCGCTTATTTCGCATATGACTAAGAACAAAACAGCACACTTCATCTTGTGTGTAAACCAAGTAGGCACAACACTGTCCTGGACATGATTGTACCAGTTGTCACTTTGACCTGGTTTCTCAATCGCTTTCATGCCAGCCGGTGTAATTCAGGCCCTCGCAGCACGTTGGACTTCTCTTACCGAGCATGCATGTCGTTTACGAGTGGCTGACGTTGTCCAGCTTCTCATGGTTTAAGGCTGGTGTCGCTTGAACAGTTCTCGTGCTATCTTTACGAAACCAGAACTATGACGGGTTCGTGATTGTCATAATCGGTCGATTCGAGGCTTCCTGATCTTGTTTTATGCCGCACGGTGGTGGTGGTATGCACATCATCCGAAAGCTTATCATTAGCATTCATCATAAATGCACATACCAACTCCACAGTAGCATAATTAGATTTATCCCATAATTTTTGGGGTCACGGAAAAAATCAGGTAATGCTACTGGGACTGTACTGGAAATCGATAAATGGCCATATTTTCTTCTCACTCGACAAAATTTATTTACATTATGTGTGAGTTCGATTTTTCATGGGCTATCTAAAATATGAGTAACCTCTCAAACGGTAGATTCAAAACGAGTTTCGATACGAAGTTATTACCTTATTACTGCGCAATTGATTTAAAACTGTTTGTCCTCATCAGACGAAAAGCGCGAGATAAATTTTACTGTGAATACAAAAAGTGGATGCGCATTAAACTATTTGTTGACTATGCAACCTCTTTTTTATATGTTTATTATAACGGACAAAGGTGTTAAACACAGAATCATCTTTAAGTATTCAAGATTTACCAAAGGTACGAGGTTTAGATTTGAGATAAACTACGACCATTGAAATTACGCTTAAGACTTATAGACATTTTTAGATATTCGTCCAAATTTTCATCATATACTTTTCACATACAAATTTGTTGTTGTGCAAAGCGTTCTGCGAATCTAATGAAATATTTCGAAAATAATGAGTTGCTTTCGAGAGAACAGCATGGATTTAGCCGGAATTATTCCTATTTTTCAAATTTACTGTTAATGCTGGATGATTGGATACAAGTGATAGATAAAGGACACGCAACACATGCCTTCTACCCAGCTATATCGTGTTAACCACAGTCTACTACCGCATAAGCTTGAAAGGCTGGGTATCCCCGGAAAGTTGTTGAATTGGCTAAATGACTACCTAGCAAATCGCACTACCCAGGTACGTGTTGACGGTGCATTATCAAAACCAATCGCAGCAATTAGCGGAGTTACCCGAGGTTCAGTCTTTGGTCCGATCCTCTTTCTGGTTTATGTCAATGTATTACCAGAAATTGTTCGATGTAACATTTCGTTATTTGCGGACGAAATAAACATATGGCGTTGCATCCGTAGCCCAGAAATCTGTCTGCTATTACAAAAAGATCTTGATACGCTTCACAGCTGGTCGTTGAAGAACAAACTGCCGTTTATCTTCAACACACTCAGGCTCATGAATGTGGAGAATCGAGTAGAGTTCACATACCATTTAGGTTCACATGTCCTTTAAAATTGCAATGAAAAAAATATTTAGGTGTCTGGATATGCTGTAGCTTAAAACCCTCACTTCAAACTAACACTGCTTTTACAAAAGCAAGACATGTCCTCAATCTACTCAAACGGGTATTAGGGAAATTTTCGCTTAAGATATTCCCAAGGATCATGAATACATATTTGAGACCAGTCATAGAATACGATGTGCAGTCATGGTCTCCGTGGTTCAAGAAGGATGTTGAACTTTAATTGAATTGAATTCAATTCAATTCAATTTAATGGTCTAAAAAGCATTTTGCTTTACAAAAACCACAGAATAATATGCGAATTAAAAATAACATAGGTAGTAAAACGGGATTTGTTTTCCTACTGATCAGTTCAGGAATCACGTAAAATAGAGCAGAAATTGTTTTCAACCGGTTTGATGGGGTAAACATGTATAGTTTATTTCGATGCATGGGTTCAAAGCTTTATGATGCAGAATATATTGTTTAAATGTTTTGGATTGGTCGACATGAAGTTGTCCAAGTTCGATTTGAATATATCCAAGTTGGGTGAATGTGCAACGTTACAGGGTAGGGAGTTCCAAGTAAAACTTAAGCACCGCTCAACGCCACTACTTCTCAACATCGGAAACAAACCTTATAATGAAAGGATAGCTCAACTGAATCTGTCCGACTTTCCCATACCCGAAACCATGCTTTGCAGAATTCATTTACGCGAAAGGATACGAGAAATTATCAGACCCATGAATATGTGCGGTGGTACCCAATTCCCGCCTGAACTGTAGAAGGTATTTTTATTCTGTCCGTGTCTGTTTTACTCCCAATTTTGATCTTAAAACGAAATTAGACGAATTTTTATTGCATTATTCCATTTTTACCATCCTATAGTATTGTTAAGCGTGTTGCTTTTTAGACCATTAAAAACCTTGAATTACCTTGGATGTAATGCTGCTGTAACAAATTAATTTCATTATGTTTGACCAATAGAGTGCGTTAAAATTGAGATAATTGATTGTGTAACTCAATAAATGGTTATTATGAATGTATTATTTATCTCCAAATGAAATTTAAATGCCACCTTCATATTCCAATCAGTGATTCTAGGTCCGTCCAACCCTAACTAGTTGCAGTAATGACGATGTGCATTCAATTGTTCCACGTTGTTAACACTTGTAACGATGACGGCAAAATATCGTTCAGATTATGTCGCCGTCTGTCAATGCACGCATGATGAGACACTAAAACATGATTTCCCTGTGTATATAGCTTCCCAATTTTGAAAAAAATATGCTGTGAACCCCGAGATTGTGCTGGTGAGGCTACTCGGGTTAAATACAAAAAGATCGCCGGGTGCTGATGAAACAACACCGTTCCTCCTAAAACAATGCTCCCAACTCTCTGATCTTTTCAACTTGTCAATGAGTTGTAGCAAGGTTCCTACTGACTGGAAAAGTGGATTAATCATTCCGATATTCAAAGGCGGGAACCGATCTAATGTGTCTAATTACAGACCGGTCACGTTGTTGCCAGTGGTGTCTAAACTTCTCGAACGATTTGGAGCTGATAAACTTATCAAAATTTGTAACAAAATAAGCTTCTCTCCAGCACACAACACGGATTTATGACAAGACACTCGTCAATCTTCTCATAACACTTGATGACTGGACTCAAGCCGTAAATAATGGAGGTCCTATCCATGCTTGTTACTTGGATATGTCTAAAGCTTTTGACCATGTTAACCACAGCATACTGCTACAAAATTGGATAAGCTCGGGCTGAGTGGCAGATTATTAGCCTATATACAGGATTACTTGACTGGTAGAGTCATCAGGGTTAGAGTTGATGGGGCACCATACAGCCCAGTAGAAGTTACAAGTGGCGTAACTCAAGGCTCAGTCTTGGGGCCATTACTCTTCCTGGTGTATGCGAACGGTATAGCTGGAATAGTACGCAGTAAAATCATTTTATTTACGGATGACATTAATGTTTGTACTAGCGTGCGCACCAGAGAAGATTACCGAATTCTACCAAAAGATCCTTACGAAACTGTCTACCATTCAGCATCCATAAACGTTGGTAAATCCTTCGAATTGACATACTCTCTGGGATCTCAGCAACGGTCATGGGTTAGAAAAGAGAAAGACCTGGGTGTGTGGATTGGCAGTAACTTGAAGTCGTCACGGCAGTGTTCTGTTGTATACAAAAAGCCCTGACAAAGCTTAGCACTGCTCAGAAGGATCTTCGTTAGTCTCACCAAGCAGATACTCCCACGGATAATTAACACCTATATCAGTCCAGTAATGGAGTAAACATTTCAAGCATGGTCCCCATGGTTACAAAAAGGACATCTCATTGCTGCAACGCGTATACCACCGCGATACAAAACTGGTGACCAGTCCATACGATGAGAGGTTTGTAACTCTGAACCTGTTTGACTTTTCGTACCGTCGTGTCAGGAATGACTTGATTCTGCTTTTCAACATTCTGCGTTCAATGGATCACTCACTCGAACACCTGTTTCATCGGCAAGAGGCACGTGGTAGCATATCTCATGGCTACAAGTTAATTATTCAACACTGTAGATCAAATTGTAGAAGGTTCTTCTTTGATGTCCTAGTTTGTTTTATATTTAACTCTCTGCCCTCACATATCATCTGTGCATCAAGCTTGAACATGTCCATGGCTGAACTTGACAAGTATACGTTGACCAAATCCAACCTCGCACCTCAATACATAAGCTGACTTTCCTTATTGACCAAACATCTTTGTTGTTTTTATGCATGCCCTATATTTTTAATCTATGGTTATTGTAAAGTATTTGCTTTTGTGACCATTAAAACTTTGAATTACTTTGAATTGAATTGAAATGTGATTGAACAGATGGTTGAAAAACTCGTTTTTCATTCATCGATTGATTCGTTCCAGTTCGGCAAAGAAGATTGTGGGCGTTTCCGTCCAAAGTTATTCATTATATTACAGCAAATGTCTGCTAGCCTCAAAGAAACCGTAGAATGGAATTTGTATCAACGAGTAAATAAAATATGTAAAGTCTTCTCAATCGTTTAAGACAAGTGCATATTCTCAATAACGGCCATGGTTTTGCATAACTACGAAATTTTGCTTAAAAATGTCCAGTGATCCTGGGCTAATAACTCCTGATTATAGAGTGGCTCGGTTAAGACGAACGCTCACGCAGCATACGTGAGAAACAACTGTAGCAGTGTGTTTCTTTGTGGTAACGCGAAAGATTCTCAATAGAATGCTTGGTGTTTGAATAAGAATCTGCGTCAATATGAGCTCCCAGCTGCTTAGGCGATAGCGATAATCATATATATTCCATTAAAGTGATCGCTGTACTATATTTTATCTTCATGCACAATACGAGCTTTGTGGACCTATTGTGTGCAAGTGAAAGTGTGGTCCGTGTCCTTCTGCAATAAAGACGATCTCTCAAGCACGAAGATAGTGCACTGTTAACACGGACGTCATTTTAACGGAAGTTTATAGGATCTATCGCTTTCACAGTGAGCAAATTCACATAAACCTAAGTCCTTCGACTATCGAGGATCAAAATTGTCAGTAAGGCTGTTTATGACAACCTAGAACTAGACCTACAATTTGGTATCACTGATTTGCGCTACTTTAACTCGAGGTTAGTACTATCGTATGGGTATAAAATTATAAAGATTTTCTTGTGACAATCAGTACTTAGACGTTTGATTTATTTTCAGTGGTTTATTATGAGATTCCACGATTTTAGGTGTATTAATATTAAATGCCTTTACAAGATGACTCGTCAACTACTACCCACACGTGCAACGAAGCTTATCAACCGAAATGATATCTATGATAGTATAACCTGGTGCAAATTGACTTTAAGTGTTTTATGCTAGCTTTACTTTTGCTTCTTGGTGTAATCTTTGAAAGCGTAATTCATGGATTAGATAAAGGATTCTCTGAGTTCCTCCAATACATTTCTGTACCCATTGTACTACTACGACCCCCCACTTTCCTCATTTTATCCATCTTTATAGTTATCGGCACTGCGCCTATTGGCAGCTTGCCGACGGGACCCATTTGCACAGTGAGTGCGACCCATACACGATGGATCGTTGTGGTCAACCCGCGTAAGTTCAATGCCTCTCCAACTTTAATGCAATATATATAACCTAAGGACTATAACTTTGTGCTAGTTTGGGTTCAATACTGTAATGCAGTTAAACAAGACCAAGCTCACAAACGTTCTAAAAAATAACAAGCGTTTAACTTCCGTTCATGATTTGAAGTCCATCATTTCAGTCAACTAGATGAATGTATTGATTCTCAGCTACTATTATCGTGTAGGAAACATTAATAGTTGAATTTTACGATAAGCAATCGAGATTAATCGATGCTTCATGAATGGTAGACTATCCCTGAACCTGTTGCGTTGCACTTGTGCTTCTACAGTTTGTTCCACTATGCAATAAAACATTTGTGTAGAATAAAAACTGAATCTTTTTTAATATCATATCAGATGATCGAATAATGAAAGGTAACTAATCCAGTGTATTAGTCGTTAAATTATTTTACAAATTGAACAGGCCTATTTCGTGAAATTTAAAGCTCATGCAGTATCATTATCTCGCCTTCCCGATTACGAGTTTCGACAGAATGGTGAGCAATATTTCATACTTGGCATCACCCACTTCAAATCATACTTGCCGCTGCAAGTTTCGTATATCTGTCGATCAATATGTAAACCAAAATTCGATCTCACCGTCTAGTACGTCGATGGTCAATTTTCAACAGCCGAAGCTCGACAGCAAGTAGCTCAAGCCATTTAGAAATTATAAACTGTTCCTGAGAAATGCGTTATTTCGATCTGAATTAGACCTGAAATTTGAATTATTTTTAAATAAAGTGATTATTGTTTATACTTCATACATCACTCAGATACAGTTGTGATATTAACGACGCATTCTATTTGTTCGCTAAGACATAATCAAGTTTCATTTGATTTGCACCTATCTTAAGAGCTAGTGCTTCGTATTTTTATCAGAAATTTGCAATAACTTATCAATATTTACATCACGACCCGCATTTAACAGATGTGTACTAAGTTCGTATTTAGTAATCCAACTTTCATACCAACTTTTCGCGGAGTGCTGAAGACGAACAAAATCATTTTCGTCATCTTGTTCAGCGTAACATGAGTGTACTGCCCTTGTGTGACGCGTATAAACGGCACAAAAACGGTTGCTGTTAGGATATGCATCATAAACCAGATATCCAGATCCTGTTTCCTACTGTCCCCACTTGATGGGTATAAACAACACGAAATAAATCTTGAGGTGTGTGTGTGTGATGAAATACATGTATAAATAATTTTCGCATACGCCAGATTCTAAAATTTGTGCTTATCTTAGTTATGCTCATCACTAATAAACATTCTTGTTATGACCAGTTCGTTTGCTTTATTTGTTGCTGCTAAAAAATTGAATCAAGTCCTTTTCATAAATGCGCAAATGTATGTCACATTTTTGTCACCAAGAGGGAATTGGGTTAGATAAACATGATTTTGTATGACAGACGTAGTACTGAGGTGATGCGAGCAATTTGAAAAAGGACCGGAATTCGAGGTCCACTGAGGTTGGACATTTCCGTTATTTGTGGAACATTAAATCCCCGACAGTTATTGCAAAAATAGCTGTGACAACTTATCCGTTTAAGGCTCACTGAACCTGATCTTACTGTCTCCACCTGACGATGGCAAACAGCCAGAAACCGGTAGTGGTGTGTAAGGGATGGGGATGTGAGCAGCACATTACTTTGGTTATCCGTTTGTCATTTAGGAAACTTCGTAATATGTGTTGCTTTTCACAAGTAAATAGGAAATGAGAAGCGGACTAATAAGGAGAAAAGGTACATCGCATTATCGTGTGATTGAAGTAGGAGTTTTGCGTTATTTCATTTCTTCGTAAACCTGTGCATTCATCGATAACTGACATGTGGCGATTAAAAAATGCGTAGTGTATTGTAGCGCAAATTAAGACTGCGTTGAGAAAATATTCGAAGTTGATTTTCATTGAGTTGTTTTGGCAAAGCGAATTAATTTTACCCTGATAGATAATGAGAGTTTGATCGTTCTTAAGTTCTTTTGATAAAGCGAACTGAAATCATGTGGCAGCAAAAATTAGCATGCACTTGTTATTGAGAAATTTGAACCTGAATTCGTCGAAAACACACGTGAAAATATTATTTGGATAAGAAGAATTGAATTCAAACAACGAGCAGTTAGACAAACACAACCTAATGTGTTGGCTTCTTAACATTCAAATGTAAAAAAGCATAAAATTCGCGCACAGCTAATGCCAGTCGATCGAACGGCTAATGTTAGTTAAAGGCAGCATATGTTGACATTGAAGGTCGTGCACACGATGCCACACTTCTGGATTATTTCTGCCACAAATTCATTACTTGCGTTAAGAATGGGAAACTATGAAATAATATGTTATACCAAAATAAACGTTTATGCTTGAAATACGCAATTTTCTTTAGTGTACTAATTTAAATGAGAAATGATCCATCCGAAATTCGTTCACATTTATCTCTTTACAGTAAGTTTGATTACAAGTGCTGCGCTGGTTTCGAAGAAGACACCGCCGCCTTCATGTCGTATTCGAGGTATCGTCCGACCACTTGTGCAAAGGTGATTTCACCATTTGATTCGTGTCTAGAGACAATTTTGCAATCACGTGAGTTTTTATTCAAGGCATTCATTTTATATTGAGAGAAATAACTGAACGTCCGTCGGTTCTGATTTATTGATGCAAGTTTATAAACAAGAAATATACACTATTATACGCCTGATGATGATATGTGCATGATAATCAGATTCCGAGTGCATTAAAGCGCCACGGAGGATTTTGGGTCCGCACTGGAGATGTCCTTAAACTAACGATGCTATTAGCCGGACTTGGATCATTTAGGCCAAGAGGTTTAGTCTAAGATCAGTGCTGAAGGATTGACTACAGAAGCAGAATTTCACGTAATTCATCGCATCAATCGTGTGCATGTCTTAGCAGATATATTTTACATAACATGGAATTTCACATTGCGAACTCAGTGAAAGGATCCGATGCACTCGTTCAGATGCTTTGAAAAAACGTGCTTTATTCGATAAACTCCCTGTCCAATATGCATTTACATTTCTGTGTAATGTGTACGAGTCGTTCTCAACCTAATTCGCTGCCCAATTAACAATGAAAATTCGATCAATTTGATAATGGTTCATCAACAAAGAGCATTTCCAAACTTCCTACACTCATAAAAATGCACACAATTTAACAATTTGTAAAATCAAATCACTTTTCATATCCTAGCAAAATACGCCGCATTCGCTCCCGTTTTGGCGTCCGTGAAAGAATTGCAGATCAAAAACCCTGGTCAGCCCTACACTATCTTCGTACCAACGCTGGATGATGATCAGAAGTAAATTTTATTCGAATTTCCATAGCAGTTCTCGCAGATTAATGGTCAGAGAAGTGGTTCGATTATTTTGATATTCATAACAAAAATTCTTGCATAATTAATTAACTCGGGCAATCATTTAATGGGCAATCATGAATCTAGAAGATAGGTAATGTTGAAATTTCAATTTAGTCCTGGTTATATATATATATATATATATATATATATATATATATATATATATATATACCGTAAATACCCGCGTATAGGACGCACTTATTTTCCTCATAAGTTGCCCTCAAAACCTAGGTGCGTCTTATCCATGGATACTTTTATCATAAAAATTAAGCATTTATCATAATATCAGAAATTCATTATAAAAACCGGTACAATATTTATCAATATTTATCCTCGTGGTCACTGTCTTCATTCAACAAAGCAGCCCACTCCTGTTGCGTTATGCAATCATCATGA
>JACCGJ010024547.1:0-10720 GCA_013407085.1 Atriophallophorus winterbourni
GCTGTGCTGCAGATAGCATATTTTGTGATTCCAGGTGATGAACTATATTTTCTGTCACTATCCGCTCTAGAACTTTGGATATTACAGGAAGTAGGGTGACAGGACGGTAGTTTGCCGGATCTGAACGTCTACCGCCTTTGTAGATAGGTGAAATTACCCCTGTCTTCCACTCTGTTGGCACCACTCCTTCAATTAGAGAATGTGTAAACAATTCACACAAAGGTTCACACAGCTGCTGTTCGCATGATTTTAGTATAGTCGGAGTGATTCCATCCGCCCCAGGGGATTTCTTAGGGTTCATTCGACGCAAATGTCGTTGTATAATCACTGGATTTATCTCGATCTCAGTCAGCTGTTGCGTCACCGTTGATGGCGGTAATTCTTCAGTCAATTGACTCGCTAATGGACTAAATACTTTAGCATAAAATTGAGCGAGAGCATCAGCTGTATCCTTTGCAGAGACTGTTAATCCATCGTCAGTAAGAACAGGGAACACCCCTGGTTTCACGCTAGATCGAGCATTGACAATCCGATAAAGCAATTTAGGATTTCCTTCCATTTTCAAAGATAGAAAGCGATGGTAATTTTGCTTGTCTTCTTTGATGAGAGTGTTTACTTTGTTGCGAATTCCGCAAAATGTTTGCCATGACACATCAGTCTTGGTATTTCTGTGTTCAAACCAAGCAGAGTTCCTTTGCCCGATCCATTTTTTCGTGCGACTACGAAGTTTAAAGCGAAAGTCGTTTACCCGTCGTTCATTAACAAATCCGCGACTTTTGAGATATGCTCGATTGCAAGACCTTTTGTACAGTGTGGTGCACTGTGTTTCCGTGTTGTGCTAACAAGACCTCGCCAATTTACTAACCCAAGAGCGTACGTAAACCTCAGTAGTCGATCCTTCTGAATTAGTTTTGCGGACTCCAAATAATCGATAGCGAGCATACATATTCAAAACCAACACAAGATGATCACTGGACGAGAGGGGCAATGTATTCAACACCTTCAACTGCTGTTGGCCTCGGAAGTACGGATTAAATCCAAAACGGTACCGGTAAATCTGATCCTTTCTTTTGTAGTCAAGTCGGACCACATGGTTATACAGTGGAATCTGTCGAATTCAGCTCACGGAATTTATGCTCAGTTGTGTGTAGAGGATGATCTGGTCTGTTAAAAAGATGAGGAAGGTTGAATTCCCCCATGACCAGTAATTGGGAGCTCCGCATCTCTCCGGCATATTTTAGAGCCTCTAATACCCTATCGTTTTGAGCATCCGTCGAAGATGGAGGGCGATATATTATACCAATGATGCAGTCGTCCTGTGACTCCTGTGTAAGGCTACACCAAAGGGTGTCTTCTGATTCAAGGTTGGGATCGTGAATCTTCATGCACTGAAGACGTTCGTGAAAGTATAAAGCCACACCACCACCTTTTCGTGGACGATCGTTCCGTAATAGTATCATGTTTGGGATCGACAGTTCACTTTCATTCATACAAGATTGAAACCAGGTTTCAGTCACAGCGATGAGGTCTGGTGAGTATCGTTTGCACAGCTCGGTTATTTCAGCCAATTTATTGAACAAACTTTGGGCATTCGTATAGAGACACTTTATTGAGATTTTAGCATGTAACAACGACTCAGTAACAGTATTTATTGGTCCGACGCTGTCGACGTCGGACATTTGTCGTTTTTTGATGCAAGTTGAGATATTTTCACTGGCGAATTTGAGTCAGACTCGGATGCCTTTCCAATGGAATGCTGCAATTTGACTTCAACAACTTTGGGATTGCACAATCTAACGTTATCGGGTAATCTCTTTCGGTATAGTTTTAGTTCGGCTCGGACAGCATCTGCCATACTCTTGACAAAAATGTAATCTGAGTGGATTTGAAACCATTTTTTCCTTGCTAGTTGGGAGCAGGTTATTCGGTATTGTCGAGACTACAGAATTTGGAGAGCCATAGTCTCGGCAATAAATGACCACTGTTTACGATCGTGCTGGTTTTTCTTTCGTAAAACGTTTGGCTGCGTATTTTCAGGAACATCGATCAGCAATAATACTCCTGATGCTGCTTGATCCCGACCATGGGTGTCGTGCCTTTCCCACCCCAGTCACTCATTCGAAGCATTTCATGAGATTTTCAACAATGAGGCGCTCAAGTAATTTTGAAATCACAGGTAACAGAGTAACCAGACGGTAATTAAAAACATCAGTGAGATTTCCTCCCTTATCAATAAGAGAAATTATTCAAAATTTTCAATCAGTATGAATCACGCTATTTGTTTGAACAAGTATGAGAGTGGTTTGTATAGCAAATTCGCGCATTGCTTTAATATGAACGGGGTTATTCCGTCAGCCCCGGGAGACTATCCGGTTTTTATAATAAATAATGCTTGATGGACGCGTTACGACTCGACATATATTTCATTCATGGCAACCGTATCTGAAATACCATGCTATATATAATGTTCTCTTGGGCTGAATACAGATGAATAAAATGTGGACAATGCTTCAGCAGTTTCTGATGCAGTAGTTGTTGACAAGCTGACGTGTTCACGGACGCAACCTCAGGTTTCACCTTAGCTTGATCGCGTCAAACATACGATAAAGAATTTTGGGGTTGATCTCCATCATGCGTGATATCCGTTTTAGGAAGTAAAACTTGCATTGGATGACAAATTTGTTAACTTTGTTCGTCAGTTTCCAAGGTGTCTGATTATGGGTTTTGCCGATGGTGTCGCCAAGCGATGTTTCGTACCTGTACCCACTTACGAGTTCGGCTTCTTAGTTCAGATTCGAGATGTTTTCTTGAGTTCCTGAGGACAAATTCGGAGCTCACTTCGACTGAATTCTTGAGATTAGATATTAGCCGTACCCAAAACTGATATAGATTGTTGATTTCCTGTTGGCAGTTAATTGCGTTTTTAAGAGCATCACTCAAAACCATATTGTTGATCCGTTTTACTGTTTTACGGGCATAATTTGTTTTTACAGCTTTAAACATATAGTCAAACTGGATAAAAATGTGATCACTTAGTCCCAGTGAACTTACGTAAGCAGAGCACATACCTTGACGTTAACGGACGGACGCATAATTTTGTGCTCTGACACTTTTGAACATTACTCGTCACTCGTTAATCCTATTCGGATTATTCTTACACCATTCGATTTCGCTTGAAGAGATCTATTGGATTTAATGAGCTTTAGTGTCCTGTGATCAATATTCCGGAAGTTACTATTTTCCACATCACCGTGGAAATTGTGTGCGCGAGCAAAATTTGTTGTCGCTGTTTTGACTTGGTCGGGACCGATATCGTTCGGAAGATCTTCTTCAACTGAATTCAACAAGCCGTGCATCATTTGTGCAAGATCAAATCTACGATCACCACGACTGTTTTACTTGGTAATTTGCATCCAATACATTGCGATACGTTCTCACGCGAACCTCGCAAATTTCATCTCTCAACCGTGAACCGATCAATACGCGCCTAGGTGTTTAGGTGGAAGCTATCAATACTTCCATTCAACGATCAGACGATCTTGGTCAGACAACCTCAACAGCTATCGGATGTCTAGACCTACGAAAACTACGCGTCAAAATTGCAGAAAGGGGGTAAGTGTGAAATCGAAAGTAGTCATGTGTTATATGTGCTCTACTAAGATACACACTAATTGCGATAAACTTTTGACTAACGAGGCAGTAGTCGTTATTAATAATCCTGAAATTCCTGGTGTCTGTTATGTGTGCAGCGTCTGTAGAACAAAGTCGTTAAACGGCACCGGGACCAATGTAACACAATCAGGAGACCTGGAAAATCGCGTCAAATACCTGGAGAACAGTTCCCAAAAATTTAAGGAAACATTCAAGTCAATAGTAAATGCCCACAATAACTCATTAAAAAGTGAAATCAACCCGAACTCAACGCTACATCCCGTAACTCCACAAGTTGCTCCGTTACTTAAGGAGAATTTGCGGGAAGCTAAACAGCTGAGTAATGCTAACGCAAGCTGCGACTCAGATGTTAATCAGATTAGAAAGTCGAAGGGGCGTGTACTGACTGTCCACCAGCAGAATTGCTCTACTTCAAAAACTAATAATGAAATGAAAACAAATTTGATGAATCTCAGTGTAATTTGCACCAATGTGCCGGAGACATCAGGGACACTTTTCTGGAGTAGAAGAACTCACGACATTGAACAATGGTACCAGCTGTGTTCAATGATGGATATGAGCTCGATACTGTTCGATTCAATAGCCCGCCTAAGTCAGCACCCCAATTCTCTTCATCTCGACGAACCACGTTTACTGAGAATAACTTTCAAAAGTCGAAAAGAGATGGAAGACGTTCTGTTAAACTCTTGTTTGCTACGTAAATTCTCACAGACTAAATGTCGCATACATGCTGATATTCCGTGGTGGAGAGAAAAGGTAATTTAAACAATGGGAAAAATGTTACCAAGGCAGTGTTGTTCTTCTTGGTGTTCCCGAACACATAAACACTGCTTCGGGAAGTGAAATACAGCACCACGATTACAAAAAGTGGCTCTACGTTGCCAACAGCATCGGGGCTCACGAGTCAGTTGTGGTGGAGACTTTTAGAATACTTCGTTCGCCAAATTATAAAGGTGACGGGCCAAAACCTCTGAAAGTAACATTTTCAACGAAAGGTATGATGGAATCAGTTAGGGCTAACTGGAAAGCAAATCACAGGAATCTACCGAAGGATGTCAGAATGAGTGATCACAGACTTTCTACACCTTCTAATGAATCACGGCTTCCACAATCAGACGAGACTCCGATTAGAAACACTGTGGCAATCCCAAAAAACGACCGATGTCCGACTCTCGAAGGGTCGGACTAATAGACGAGATTTCAGCCTCATCACTGTATACGAAAACCACAATCAATTGCCTATATACAAACGCACAATGCCTGTTAAACAAGTTTGCTGAACTGAAGGATCTCTGCAATCAGCACTCACTCGACGTCATAGCAATAACTGAGACATGGTTCCAGCCTTACGTGAGCGATCGCGAGCTCTTTATTCCAAACATGACCCTGTTTCGGAGAGACCGCTCAAGAAGAGGTGGTGGAGTAGCTGTTTACCACCATGACCGTTTATTCTGTACGGTAGTTACAGATACTGACCTCGATCTGGAAGACAGTTTATGGTGCAACTTGAAGCTCGAATCAGGCAACAGTTGCATCGTTGGTGTAGTTTACCGTTCACCATCATCATTGGATGCGTATAACGAAAACCTCTTGAAAGCAATGCAGTACGCCGGAAAACAGCGCAATTCGCAATTGCTTATTATGGGAGACTTCAAACTGCTTCAACTATATAACCGAGTAGATCATCCACCCCTATCCCTAGACTACAAATTTCGCGAACTGTTCGATTACATCCCCTTGTATAATCATGTTTTCGATTATACACGACAACGAAATTTGCAACAGACCTCTGTTCTAGACCTAGTCTTAACGTCCGAAGCCACAGCCGTTGAAGATGTTCAGTATCACCCTCCGCTGGGTCGAAGCGACCACCTCGTTCTTCTATTTCAATAGGTGTGCAACGCCAGTAGAATTGATAAGCAAACAAAACAAAATATAAAAAAGGATTACATTGGTTTGATGGAAACAATGGTAGCTTTCGATGAACATAATATAAATTTCAGTGATCCGGACACGCATTGCACAACCCTGACAGATTACATAATCAACATGACACATTTCAATTCTAAAAATGTCCCGAAACATAATAGCAAAGAACCACACTTCAGAATCCGCAGTACTACTAGAAAATGGTTGAGAAAGCGAAATTTGGCATGGGCTATTCACAGGGTCTTCAGAACTGATTCGACGTAGGCAAACTTTCGCGAATTGCGGAATCAAGTCACAAATCTCATCCGAGAGGACAAACAATATCACCAGCTTCAGCTGGCGGTAAAAATGCTGCGAAATCCCAAACTGCTTTATCGAACTGTTAACAACACTACGAAGCTGAAACCCGGTGTTTTTCCGATCATGACAGATAACGGACTAACTGATTCTGTTCTGGAAACCGCTAACGCTCTAGCCAGTTTTTATTCACGAGTTTCCACCCTCAAGGATGAATTACAACTATCAGAATTGTCAGCACCAATTGTGCCGGAGACGATATGTGATATAAACATCAGTTCGGAAATAGTGCAGCACCACATACACAAGTTGAATATCAACAAGTCCCCGGGAGCTGACGGAATCACACCTGCAATCCTAAAGTTATGCGGCATTCAACTGTGCGAACCACTTTGTGATTAATTTAATCACTCCTTGATGGAGGGTGTTGTACCTAATGACTGGAAGAGAGGAATCATAACACCCATCTACAAAGGTGGAACTCGTTCTGACCCAGCAAATTACCGCACTGTCACACTCCTTCCAGTGATCTCAAAAATTATGAAGCGAATTGTGTGCGAAAGAATTGTGAGTCATCTCGAAGCCCAAAACTTGTTGTCCAGAGAGCAACATGTATTTAGGAAGTCTCGTTCTTGCTTGACTAACCTACTGGAGACACTGGATGACCGGACGCATGCAGTGGATAATGGTGGTTGCGTGCATGCGTGTTACTTGGACATATCAAAGGCGTTTGATCGCGTGGACCATTCTATACTCCTGCGCAAGCTGCACGATGTTGGTATTAATGGGTGCCTTCTTGCCTGGCTGAGAAGTTACATTCTTGATCGCAAAGCAACTGTACGTATCGATGGTGTGATGTCTGGGGAAATCGAGGCCACTAGCGGTGTCCCACAAGGTTCGGCACTTGGTCCGGTTCTCTTTTTGGTCTACATCAACGACCTTCCGAAACTTGTCACAGCCGAACTGGTTCTCTTAGCGCATGATGTTAAAATTTGGAAGCGAATCACGTCGAGCGTGGACTGTTTGCGCTTACGAAGCGATTTGGATCTATTGAACAGCTGGTCCGAGAGAAATAAACTTTTATTCAACTTCCGAAAGTGTAAAATGTTGCAAATAGGCAAAGATTTTCCATTCTAATACAACCTTGGACCAAATCAACTAGAATGGACAACCAAAAAAACCTCGGCATATGGATGAGAGAAAGTCTGAAGTTGAACATGCAATGTGAAGCAGTGTACAACCGAGCTAGCCGCATGCTAGTTATGCTTCGGCGTATTTTCGGACATATTTCCCGGTAATCATTCTACATGCTCATAAATACGTATATTAACCCGGTGATGGATTACTCAGTGCAAGCATGGGCACCGTGGCTACAAAAGGACATCAAGCTGCTCGAGAGGATTAACAACAGAGCAACCAGAATGGTTGGCTGCCTCCGTAACCTACCATATGAGAATCGACTTGAGCGGCTTAATTTGGATACACTGCTTCGCAGAAGGTTAAGATTCGATTTAATACTAACCTACAAAATAATGAACTTCAAGGCGCACCCTCTGAGGCATCTATTTCACCTCCGGTCAAGCCATGCCACACGTACTCACTCATTGCCATTTGATATTCCACATTCCCACCGGAACTGCCGTCGGTTCTTCTATTCGGTGCGCGTTTTTTTCTTATGGAACTCCCTACCATCAGATGTTGTCCAATCATCTAGTGAAAGGATATTCAGGAAAAAATTATATATATTTATGCGTAGTAATTCCACCCTACATCCCGTTTATATAACATGATTTTTTTCCAAACGAATATTTTTTACCCATCATACCGCCACAATACATGGCATTTTTTTGCAACTACAAAACTGTCGATCTTCCTAATGACTCAATCCTTTTGTATATATATTTATTGTCATTATACGAATATCCTGTGGTGTTGTACAGCTACAGGCTTTTTTATACCATAAATTTTTGAATCATGAATCTTGAATCTTTAACGTTATCAATGTTCTGTTCATTGCTTGTCAGAACGAGATCCAAGAGTGAAGGAACATCTTTTCCGCGGTATCGGATATTACGTGCAATGTGGTTATAAAGATGAATATCGTTTAACAACTGACTGAATGCGCAGTCGAGGGAGTGTTCTGGTTGAATGGTACTTCTTTGTCGATATGGTAAATTGAAGACGCCTATTAATAAAATCCACAAATAAATCTGGAAGTAACCATGCGAATTCTGACGAGTAGAGCCAGATTGTAAGTTTCTTGTGCAGATGGTGATCGATAAACTACTCCCAAACCAGAGTCTTTGCCGTTAGCTAATCGGGCTGAGCACCAGCGTTTATCCCGTAAAATGATGTTTGTATCCGTAATCTCACGGAACAGAAGGTTTTGGTTATAGTACAAAGCAAGTCCTTCTCCTCACGTTTCATGTTCATGGCGAATAAGTGAAATTCCGGTTTATTATAGTTCATTACTTGTTTGTTGCGTCTGTAGCCACGCTTCCGTTATGAGGATAATGTGCGGTGAACGTTTCAGAATAACTGCACGCAGTTCACCGATGTAGTTGCGCAGACATTGTGCACTGGTGTAAAGGCATTTTATAGCAGTTTGACTCAACAAGGATATTGCAGGAAAGGGCGATAGCAAAGTGCAGAATATCTGTAGGGCCGACTCCACCAGAGTCGCTGCACTGCTTTATCAGTAGCTTAATAATCTTCTGGAACTTTCAAAAGGATTCAACTTCGATCATCCCTTTGCTTCGTTTGATCTTGTTACTGGGAGTTCCGGGCACCTTCCCACCAGGGCATATAAATGAGAATCCTTACAGTGGTCTCCGAACCCTTACTACAAAGGAGAACAGCGGATATTAGGAATTATAAGATCACTGTCAGAGTTGACCGTGATTTTAAGCAGTCTTGGCTGGTCCACATTGGATGAAGTAGGTTTAGGATTTATTCGTATCAATTTAAATGTTTCCACTTTCTCCAAGACCGTGCTGCTGCATCGCATTCTCCATTCATCTTTATCGTATTTTAGCCTTTCCCTTGTAAGGTGGCACTCGTTTCCTTCAAGTTGGCGCAAATTATGCTCAGTCAATTGAGCGACTGTGCACGGTGTGCCTTTCACTGTCGCTGGTATCGAGACGTTTCAACTGCCTTCGATCGAATACCTATCACGTCTAATTTAAGATTATTTTGCACCGTAACTTGGTTTTAATTCTGAGATTTTTCGCTGAAACTTCAGATGAGCAGGTGGCTTTAGCTACGTAATCTTTTGCGAACCACGGATGTTTTGGACAAACAGGCCTTTAACAGTTGCATTTTAAAAGTAGCATATTGATGAGAAGAACGCATTCTCCATTCATCATTATCGTACTTAAGCCTTTTCCATTGTAAGGTGCCACTCGTTACCTTCAAGTTGGCGCAAATCATACTCTGTCAATTGAGCGACTGTGCACTGTGTGCCTTTTAATTTCGTTGTTATCGATACGTTTCAACTGCGTTCGATCTAATAACTATCGCGTCTACTTTAAGAGTATTTTGCAACGTGACTTGGTTTTAAATCTAAGATTTTTCGCTGAAACTTCAGATGAGCAGGTGGCTTTTGCTTTGTAACCTTTTTCAAACCATGGATGTTTTAGACAGACAGGCCTCTAGCAGTTGCATTTTAAATGTGGCCTATTGATGAAAAGAACGCTCCTAAAGACTCTGCGGTACATTTGTAACTGATAAACCTTCGTGTTGAATGATCCGCAGAGATGCAGCTTTTATCCGACGGGTATTATAGTCAGTCATTTCCAATTTATGGAAACCTATAGGGGCAAATTGAGAATTCTGAGCGGTGATCAGAGTTTTAACCGATGAATTCAACGTTTGTATGATGGGCAGTGATCATCCGATCATCCAGGTTGTTTTGCTGGACACTTTTTTGAGCAGGTCATACGGTTGTGCACAGAATTTTTCTCTTTTGCGTTAAGTTTAGGCGTCATTGCTTCCGTCGAATAGTTATTTGATTAAGCAACGATCCTGGCAAATTTCGGTTTGCTAGATTATAACGCATTTATTACTGGCTCTTCAGTGGTAACCGCTGAGTCTGGCATCAAAGGTACATCAATGAGGTTTTATATCAGTTCACTCAATTAGTGAATTCCCGTATCCAGTCTTTTTGACAACCTTTCAATTTCATTGTCAGCAGTGTTTAACTCAGAGGATACTACCGTCGTTCTGGCCTTGCAAAATAAAACAGTGGCAGAAGCGTTAATATTGATATGCCCAATCCAAAGGCAAAACGCGCGATTGGATCGAAAACCTTCAGCAGGAAAATGGACCCCAATAATATCAGATGTAGAAAAGGCTTCGGCCTTTCTCAAACATTTCACATCTGTTCAGAGGTTGATCGCCGAATAGATCAGCCTAACACGCCAGTCTTTACATGGTTATAATTCACTGATAAAGAGGTTACACTTGCGCCTGCAGCAACTAACCCACATAAACTTGTGGTCTCAGATGATATTCACATTCAAATTATAAAGAATTTAGCATTAATACTAGCGGGAACTGTGGTTCGTAGTTTTAACCTTTCCTTTCAGCATGGATTATTTCAGAGTATTTGTATGTTATCTGTCGCCACCTAATTGATTGTTCGTTACTGTACTCTGCTAATCATTGCTTCCCAAAAGGAAAGTCGTGTCTAACAAACCTCTAGTGTTTTCCAAATAAGGTCACAAAGAGACTAGATAAAGGTCAACAATATGAAGATTTTACTTGAACCTTTGTAAGGTATTTGATTCGGTAAACGACAGATTGTTGGCAATCAAACTTAGTT
>JACCGJ010024549.1:0-25938 GCA_013407085.1 Atriophallophorus winterbourni
CAAATAGTATCAAGTTGCATCCAATATCCTCTACTATATCGTTCATATACCCCAAGAATAGAAGAGGTCCAAGCACCGAGCCTTGCGGAACTCCACTCGTGACGTCTATTTTTGTAGATAAGGTGTTGCCAACGCGAACTTGGACGTGTCTATCAGTAAGATAATCCCTTATTCAATTCAGCAATATTCCCGTTATTCCGTAAGATTCGAGCTTTTTGATTAAGATGTCATGGTTGACTCATAGAAAGCTTTGCAAAATATCGAGTAGAAGGCCTGCACGCCCCACCTTCGTATAGTGCCTTGGTCCAATCCTAAGTTGATAAGAAGTTAGATAAACAGACGATTTCTCTCGAAAAACCGTGTTGTGTTTGCGGTCAAAATATTGTGGTTTTCAAATGAATCTCTAGCGCGCCAGTCACAAATGCGTTCCGTAATTTAGAGATCACGGAAGCAACGTTACGGGTCTATAGTTGCTTTTTGTGGCTGAACGGCTACAGCCTTTATAAATAGGAATTATCCTCCCTGCTTTCCCATGCGGTGGTATTGTTCCTTCATTTAAGCAGACTATGCTAGTGAGAGGAGCGGTCAGCCAACGCGACACCGGCGCCTGGGACTTCTGTTCGTTTAGTGACAAAGTTCCTGCTAACCATGTAGTTCGATGATTAGTCATGTCACTTAGTATTCGAAATGTTGCGAATTTGGTTTGAAACTTGATATGGGAGACAACGCTTGGGGTGAAGACAACATGAGAAAACGGTGCTAAAGCATCTGCGGTATATTGGGCAGTGGTGGGGTCAATCATGAGGTGTTAGTACAGAGATACACCCTGGTTTGATCTTTGATCGTTCATTGACTATCTTGTAGAGAAGCTTAGGATTCTTTTCCATTCTCTTAAGCAAGTTCCATTGAAATTGCATGCGAACTTCTCTTATAAGTGTCGTGACTCGATTCCGTTTCTTACAGAATCGCTTCCAAGTTGCTTCTGTACCAAACTTCATATGAGTTACCCAAGATTCTCGCTTAACAGCTAACCATTTCTTAATTCTACTCCGAATAACAAACTGTTTGTTGTAGCTGCATTTGTGTGGTACAAAAATCGAGTTTTCGTAAATCTTCAAATTCAAAATTTTAGAAACGAATTGTAATATGAGCCAGAATCCATTGAATCAAACTCATGAGTGTGTGCATCACGGAGACTGATATTTAAGGATTAAAATTGTATTTTCCTTAAGACTTTCGTCTGTTCACCCAATCGTTCCGCACTACATACATAATCAAACAAAAGCACCACATGATCACTCTTTTCAGTGGTGCCAGGTATTGTATATCCTTTACCCCGGTTGCCTCAGGCGTTAAGACAAGGTCAAGGGTTGAAGGTTGGTCAAGACATCGCCAGCGAGTTGGCTGGTTAACGTGATTGTGCAGTGAAGCAATTCCTATAACCTTCTAGAATTTATGTTCAATCGAATGCAGGGAGTGCTCACCACTTGAAAACATGTCGTTTACACTCCACTCACGGGCAATGCAATAGATGAAGTGAATGTAATAATGCTGTTTTACACTATTTGATCAGCTGAGTTATTAATAGCATGTGGTAAATTCGTGATGTCCCTAACGAGGAGAGTTTAGAGGTGTTCCATTTATCTTCTCGTCTGCTGGGATTCGAAGGCAATCTGGGTATCAGATACGGACTCAATGCGAGATGTTTTAAGTTTGTTTGATTTTATTATACATTTAGTGAAACTTATCCACATCCGCAGCTTTTTAAATACCGAGGCCAACTTGGCCAAATAGTTATTTGCATTCAATTGAACTTTATTTGTAGCTGCTCTAGGAAGTCGTACATTTTTCATATATTGGTATTCGTTAGAACCTTAACCCTTAACTGCTCAATTTAATTTCTAGGCTGAATACGCTACACGTCCATCTGTCGCAAACCCTCGATGCACACTGGCGTTATATGCGGATGACTGCTGTATCTCTGTATCAAACTGGTACTAGACTTGTATTGAACAAGTGAAAACACAAAGAAACGACTTGAACCGATCAATTATTATTTATACAACTTTTATTGAGCATACCTAATTCGGTACTGAGGGCAGTAAAGGGTTAAGAACCCTGACCATTTCTCGTTCAATAATTTGTCATCACAGAAGCTTTGGCTTCGAACCAGTCGCTCGTTCCAGCTTCCTTCGGATCATCAATGGAAATAGTGGCTCACTATTGAGTGATGCCCCGTTCCCAAAAGCTGATTAATTTTGAGTTGTTTTGTTGAACTCATTTGTGAGTGCTTGTTTAAATGGCACAGCCATATTAGGTTCGCATATACGAGTGACGTTTATCTTTGACTGCGCAATCGATCTGGCACGGTGTAATCTAGTCTGGTTAAACTTCAGTTCCACACAAACCTTCAGTTTCGCGGTCTGCGCTTTGATTTGATCTTTATGTTAATCGTTAATCGCTTTATTTTATGAAAAACGTACTACGGGGTACCATGTATATTCCATTTAAATACATATTATTTTCACGCCATAAACTGCAATCCGTCACACCTGAAACGGAAACATTTGAACTGTGCAAAAACATCATCAGATTGCACATTTTTGATCGGTTTGCTACATATATTTTTGATGGCAAAATATGCTTACATGCAACATAGGGAATAAACGGTAACCTTGTGTTGTGCAGGTAACGTTAGTTTGGGTTTATAATGCCCGCGGTCTTCAAACACATTATTATACTACATTATACGCGTGTAGTAAAAAGCGGATCATGCACCGTCGAACGTATCACTTTTCTATCTCTTCTTTGTTGTTTTTTCTCTGCGTTTAGTTCTTTATCATCGAAACTGAAAACTTCAGCGTGATACAGCATGTGGTTGAGCTAATATTTCATGTACTTTATACATTGCGCGTGTGCCTTGGTCACATGAAAACAATATCATCAAGTTCTGTTTTGCATTTCAGTGCGACGACGCAGTGAGTCTGACACTGAAGGAAATCACGTATCCCGTCTCGGTCATTTGCACGGAAAGATTGTGGAATTTCGAGCAATACGAATTTCACGGCGTCAGTTTCGTGGTTGGTTTCGTGGGTGTTTTGGTTGATAAAGTCGGGGTTAGTTTGATATCAACTTGCAACCATCAATCGATATTGTATGCTCATTATCCGCAGGCCAAGGTAAATTCGTCCAAGTGATGGATATGTGAGGCATATTAAGTGAAAATTGACAATGTTGCCACGCAAATTTTCGCTTTAAAACGCTACGAAGGTTTAGTTCAAATGGTTACATAATTTCGATTGTAGCCATCAGGTGTGATAACTACACCATTAGTTGGCTATTATTTAAAAACGCATACAGTAAGGAGTCGATGGTAGGGATTACTTCAGGTCAATGGGAAGAAATTAGTGTTTTCAATAAGGTTATTTGCTCATATTTTGGGAGGAGGCACTGCTCCTAACGAATAAAACAACAGGAATCGTTAATTTTCCGGAAATCGGACACTAGTATTGATCAGTGAAAACAAACCAACTCACTGATCGGTTTGGACATGGATTAATGTTTACAATCATCATCAACATATTATCGAGCAAAATTCTAGAAACATCGATTTTATATGTTTTATGTGTTCACTCTATTGTAAGTGATCTCGTGCATCGTGTTTAAATAAGTTGTTATTTTACGAACGATTGGCTTTTCGCCTATTACACGCTGGTAGACAGTGAATTTTGGGATCGACTTGGTGGAGAGTCCTTGTTATCAAAGATTATAAGAGGTTTCATGGCGCTCGATTCAACACGAATCACGTCACTACTGAGCTAAACTGTTCAATTCAAACACGAATCCCACAACACAAGTATACGCTATTTAGTCACACCCAGTTATCACACACATGACAAACGTTGCTGGACGTTTCATCATCATGCTAGATAACATCATCAGCAAAACTTGCTTCGAAGCGTCTCGTAATTTTATCTCATGGTTCTCATACAGTAAGTCTGTCCTTTCAGCACGGCTTACGCAAGTCAATCGAGCTCATGTTCTGCCTTCTCAGTAAGTGGTTTCTCAATTGTCCATAGGTCACAGCCAATTGGAGATGCTGGTTAATTTAGTTAATTATTGAGTGACACGGTTCAAGAAATTCTCGCGCCCGTCGATCGATTCGTTCCGCTTATATGTTTGTGTCGTCCTAATCAGACTAGTGCACGAAGTTATCCATATGCATTGAGATTAAAGATTTCCGGATATGTCTGCGTACGGCTAATGGTGTTCGTGTAATCGTGTACTAAGCTTGCGATCTGTTTGTCCAATTTATTTCCTCACGATATTTCTGCATGTAATCGGCTGTTCTTCTCGTGATTTGAGTATGACGTTTTGTGATATAAACGGCAATTTATTTTAAAGTAACGCGTTGCACACATCCCGCGCACATACACACCAAAACCGATTTCTGGCTGTTTGCCGTCATCAGGTGGAGACCATAAGATTAGGTTCAGTGAGCCTTGAAACAGTGGATAAAAGGTAAACAAGGTTAGACTTGAAAGCAACTGTTGCATAGGGTTCGTACAACGAACCACGATGTTCAAACACAGAATCACATAGTGATTCCTTGTCAGGCACTCAAGGCGCTCATGGATGATCGAATTGGTGTGCTGCCCACCTCCCCATCACTGGCACACCGTAACATATTTCTGACTGAAGTTTCTTCGTTTGGAATTTTGCGATGTGCGCTGCTAAATATTCTTTTGAATGTCAGCCCGACTAATGATCTGGCGATCAAGTTCAGGATCAGACAGAGACAAGGAATGTCGGTTGCCTAACGGTAAATAGAAATAACGAATTGATTAATCGAGAATCGACAAATTGCAAACAGAATGTAGAAATTAAGTAACAAAATCACGGTGTTCCGCCATCGTTTCAAAAGTGGAAGGCAGAATTACGCTTCAACTCGGGGAGTTGCACGATTGTTGGTGATAGATGTCTCGAAAATCAGTCTCTCAAAGACGTATATGTGCAAGGCTTACCACGATTACCCAGTAGCCGTTGAGTTCTGATTGAAAAGATCTACGCGTCGAGCGCAATGATGAATGAAGCGACATTCAAATCGTTGACTAATCCGGTCTCGCTATGCACTTACCAACGTGTCCGCTGTTATATCTCATTATCTAACTCAAGGATGCAAGGATTCAAGGATTATGGATCAATCTGTACCTTGATAAATTCACTTTATTGTTGTCTTGTGAATACAAACCATCTTTACAGACAAAACGCACGTGTCGTTGGACATTAGATTTCTGCTCTAACGTTCTGGTCCGGCTTTGTTGTGGTTTCCTCACTGCTCGGTTAACAAAAAAGCATTGATTGATAGAACGCAACGTCGGTCTCTATTACATCATCAAGGTCTTAACCAGAAAGCCACAAACAGTCGTTAAATTTGTGACAAATAACTTTAACACTGATATGTAAGCTTGCAGCGTTGCAAGCTGCAATGCGTACAAAAAGCAAAATTTCAGCATGAAGGGTTAAAATCACATTCGGCGATAAAGGGAATCTCTGGTGTTGCGTCCTGGATTATTCGAATTCAAGGGTAAAATTTAAAAAAAGTGAAAACCACGACAAATAAGTATAATAGTGAACAAGATGACATGTGTATTCCTAAAATGCATCGTCACAATATCAACAAAACTAAATGTGCTTTCTGGGATAAAAAAGCGGTGAAACTCGTTAGAGCACACCTCAATCTGCCAGTTAATACAAATTTTGAAATCATTAAAATGTTTTTTATTGAAGCAAATTTGAACGTCGCTCGAATGATCTCAAATTTTGTCACTTACATTGATCTATGGCCGTTCATGCTAAAGTTATAAGAATCACAGCAAACATTCGCCTAGTATCGGTAAAAAAATGAGTTTAAATGTTTAGCAAATTTCAGTTGTTATGGTGTGATAACTGACATATATCTATGAAAATAGAGTTTGCAATAAATCGGTTATAGTAAGTTTTTGGTAACGTTTCGCTTCTGAACACAGAAGCTTCGTCAGACCAAGGGTGTCGGTACGAACCCTATATAACAGTTGGCATACAAGTATAACCTTGTTTACCTTTAATCCACTGTTTCAAGGCTCACTGAACCTGATCTTACTGTCTCCACCTGACGATGGCAAACAGCCTGAAACCGGTAGTGGTGTGTAAGGGATGGGGATGTGAGCAACACATTACTTTGGTCATCCATCAGCGCCTCGAGTGCTTGACCAAGAATCACTTTGTGATTCCGTGTCTGAACATCGTGGTTCGTTGTACGAACCCTATATAACAGTTGGCATACAAGTATAACCTTGTTTATCTGGCGTTCGGTTTTGCAGCGGATTAGGATTAACGAACATCACACATAATACGCACATGATTACGTAAGCATTGTGTCGGCATCCGTTGACCTGAACAATTAATAAACAATTAGGGATGAACACAGCATTTAGGAGATGTGATCAATTATCTTGATCTCCTCTGTGTAGCTTAGTGAACTCAGGATTAATCAAGAGAATGCTATTTATACCTGAACACTGTTCGTACCGACACCCTTGGTCTGACGAAGCTTCTGTGTTCAGAAGCGAAACGTTACCAAAAACTTACTATAACCGATTCATTGCAAATTCTATTTTCATGATTATGGACTCCCGATCGGTCTCAAATATATTCAAATACTTTGCTGACATATATCTATTTTGATGTCATTCTCCAGCGAGGGGTTTACAAGATTAATACTTAAAAAGTGGACTAAGCAAAAGCAGCAAACTAGCACCAAACACTCAATCCAATTTCGATGTGATCGTATTTTAGCTGAGGTTCTAATGACTGCGCCATGTCAATAGAGTCTAAATCACATTTCTTCTGCAATAACGTATTTCACGCTGTGTGCACAGGCTTCGAGGACATTCGACGTAACATCACCCCCGTGTTTCACACCATCTTGTCGTTCCGATTCATCACTGGGGTCAACTTTTTCAAAGTTGATAACGTTCACAACTCAAGCAACCGCCTATTGATCAACGGGTTTATTATGCACATGACACACGATAGAACGTAAGCATTTTCGTATACAGGCCACCTCAACATGTTTTTACTGGTTGTAACTTCGAGCTAATTCGTCAATCAATGTCGGGCCAACCGGTTCTATTCCTGACTTCAAGCTTCTTCGACCGACATTGACGAAATGCATATCGTCCAATAGCGGCTGACATTATTCACCTGCTTCTGATTCCTAACATTTCTCATACAATTCTTTTAAAACATGAATTTATTGACCATTTGTAGTTATCGTCAGACGCCCCGGCGTTTCTGCCCGTGTGTTGTGTCCAAGACTGGTGTTCTGTATATCAATCAGAAGCTCGTGATTAGGACTGGTCACTGAGGTGCACTATAGGCATCTAATGTATATCCACTTCGACAATATTGGATAAGCATCCATGATAATTCAATTTAACTGTTTCCAAAAAATTTCTAGCTGGCTAGTAGTAAATCGCTTCTACATCATGAAATCGTCCCAAATATCTCAATCTTTATTCAGAAGTAATATAGTAGCACAATTTTGTAGGTCAATTCAAAAAGTAAGGCTTTTAAACTGGTTTGAATATGAGAGTTGAGAGTTGTGGGCAGGATCATTAGGGTAAACAATGAGGAGAAAAATAAGCAACAACACAAACGGTATAACAGTCTGGTTTAAAAATTAAATCAAGGGAACTGAACCGATGCATGAGACGAAAAGTAAGCTTATTCCTGTACATACTTGAAAATTATTTCTCACGCTAGGCTGCTCTTCAAAATTTTGTCGCCTTTTCATATCGTCATATTGTAATTGCATGAAGTTAAACAGCATTTTTAAAAGGCTGAATAACAGTACTCATGAGTCGCCAACATGTTTAAAAATCTCGTCGTCAGTAGCAGGTGACCCGATGATATGTTTCACGTACACGTGAAATGAAACAAAGCGGATTGTTTAAAAACCGAGTCGCCATAACAACGCTCTATTTAACAAATGCACAAACAGTGGTACCACGATCATTCGATAAGTGGATTAATTCAAATTTATGTGAATGTAGTAATTCGCAGAATTTAGTAGTTTTTCTCACTCGTTTGAAGGGTACGGCCTGAAGCAACATCCATTAGTATGGTATACTTATGAAACATGGAGCTAATTGTACCAGATTTTGTCGAATTAAATAAATGGAATCGCTCACACGACATTAAATCTCTCCCCTTATCATTCAGCCCTTCTCGATCACAATCACATTCAAGCTCTGGCCATTTCAACAAAGAAGTTATCAAATATGCGCCCGATTCGAAGCGGATCAAAAAGGAGAATTGAACGGGATCACAAGCAGCGGATGTTTCGCTACGCATGTCACCTTCAAGTACGTCATATGCGAATGCAATAAACCGGGATACTATGCGCTACTACAAGTAAGCATGAGCGTATTGCTGTTCGGTTGAGGTGCGTTAATATATTCGTGACCAGAAATGGCAACTACTATATTCGATCAGTGGATGTCTGCATGACATCTAGATTACAATTCGAAGTCTGACGAGTTCATTGCACGAGTCGGTTATGCGAATTAGGTCAAAATACGAATAAACATTTTCGGCCAAACTAATACAGCACATACACCCCACAACCGGTATCCGGCTGTTTGCCGTAATCAGGTGAAGACAATAAAATTAAGTTCATTGAAACTAATGACGGAAAAAGTAGTCAACACAATTTTAATTTAAATCCATTGTTGAGTATGGTTCATACAACGAACCACGATGTTGAAATAACATATCACATAGTCAACCCTGCTCAAAACGCGCTAAGAGATCAACGTATTTTGTTGTTCGCATTCCCGGTACCTCTAATTCACAACTGACAGTTGCATCGAAGTTACACTTTGTTTACATTGTTTGCTTAAATGCAAAATGTCTCTAGCTTTGGAGCAAAGTAAATCTGTCAGTGACGCTTCTGTACAAGGTCAGAACATGACAAATTCTGTCACAAAATATTGTTACGTAAGCATACAAGACATGGTATAGTGGTAATTTGATCGTAAATCACCGAATGTAAATTTACTCAATTCAGGATCGTCCCTCATACGGACAAACAACGGTACGTTTCCTGAACATGTTGAACAAACCTTCGATGCAAGCGATTCACATGATTGTGATCAACTTTCTCGCGTACACGGTGCTCCTACACACCACGATTCGTTGGTGAGTTACTGATTTGGTACAAGTAGTCTCATCAACAATAAAATAAACGCTTTTTATTTATCCAGCGAGTTGTTAAACGGAGATTTGACTGCTGAATATTGTGGACAATTTGAATTATTTGGTGCTGATTGGTCGACACTTGAATAAGTGTTATAAACCTGAAGAGAGATATATGAACGCTCTTGACATTGACCGCTCACTTTGGAGGCATTGTGTAAAGCGTCGTCTGCAAGCCGGGGAGGAGCAGATACAGCTCTTGGGTGCTGAACGCAGATCACGCCGCCGGCGTGCAACTGATGCAATACAACAGAGTTCTGACTACCGTTGCAAGCGCTGCGGGAGAGATTGTTCATCCCGAATCGGACTGCTTAGTCATTCAAAAATCTGCAAAACATGAAATGCATGCGATTGTGATGTACATCCATGGTCGACATTGACCGAATGAGGCCAACAACAAACCTGGAGACGGACAACAGTTAGAAGCCGGATGTGGTGTGTAAGTAATAGGTATGCCAGCATAACCGCAAAACAATATTGATTGATAAGTTATCGAATGAAAAGCTATGCAGGCACTGGTAAATTATTGTGCATTAAAAATCAGGTACAAGTAATAGTAAATAGGCTTGACAGGCATTATACATCTGCTCACGCATATTGCTGCTGTGGCTAAAAGCTCGCTATGACAAACCTCAAGAGTGATACATCTCCAAGTTGCGTTGATTAGCATAAGGCATGCGAGAAAATGATATGCTTGGAATAGCTGTGTATTACTATTACGATTGCGTTGGTCAATGTTTATGCACCGGCGCTCTCTGCGACGGCTGCTGAAAAAGACGCTCCTTATCATCGTTTCAAAACATTCCTCAAAATTGTGCCACCTAAAACTGTGTAGGGATAGTGGATTATTTTAATACTAGTGAAGATCACGAGTCTTGGCCAAACTGTCTCAGAAAGTTCGAATTGGGTAGAACGGATGAAAATAAACAAAACCGTTTAAAATCACATGAATAAGATTTGAGTCATGCCAATTGGTGAAACAGGATGGCGGATTACGCTAATCTTAATGCGATCGTCCACCATTCAGCATTGGAATATGTTTTGAAAGAAAATGTGTGTGACTTTTCACACTCATCAATTAATTTTGAACATGTTTTACGATTCACCTATCACGTTTTCCGATATCGCGTTTAGCAATCGGTTTCGCACTAAATACTTCAGCTCAAACATTTTTTTACAATTTTATTGCAGGTCTACTTTATTGTTTCATTTGTATGCCGGAAATCGATACAGGTAAATTTTGCCAGCAATTGTCATTGATATTGTAGCAGATGCATTTAGACATTCGTTCTGTGTGTCAACCTGCAGACATCAGCAAATAAAAACATTATTCAATAGGTTATTACAGGTCACGGTCTTGTAGTGGTTAGCACATGCGACATGCGAAAGTTTTGTGTTGGAACTCGCCGTGGTTGAACACATGTTACCTTATGCTTAGCTCACCATACTCATTGGTTGAATGACCCATAGTAATACTCGCAAAGTTAATTGAGACAGTCTGGAACGATTTCGGATGGGTGAAAGTTTGTGCTAAGTGAAACGTATACAAACATCTACTATTTCGGCTTCAGCTGTCCGAGAACAAAAAGCAAACCGTTGACAACTGCGAGTTGTATGATGCGACACTCGCCATGTTGAGCTCATTTGATCGATCTTGGCGATTTGCATTTTTGTTACGGATGTTCTCGTCTTGCCTCTGCTATTGTTCCTATTGTGATTTTTGTCGTCGGGCTGTTCGATGATTACTGCTATGGTATTGTGCCCGATAATTGTGTCATTCAAGGATTATAATTGTCTAAAAAGCAACAAGCTTAACAATAACCATAGGATGGTAGAAATTAACAAATGTACGTGTATAAAAACAAGATAAGCTGTTAGATTAAACAGAATATAAAGTATTCGGGAAACGAATAATGCAATAAAAATTTGTCTAATTTCGTTTTATAGTCATGCAAGCTAGTGGAGTGAGCAACGATAGAAGGTAAACTGTTCCAAGTAAAGCAGTCACGGACAAAGTAAAAATCCCTTCTACAGTTCAGGCGGGAATGGGGTACGACCAGCACTTATTCATGGGTCCAATAATTCCTCGTATCCCTTCGCGTGAATAAATCCTGTAATGGATGGTTCGGGGTATGGAATGTTTTGTAAAGTAAGATAAGGTCTCCTCTGATTCGTCGATAGGGAAAGTCGAACAGATTCAGTTGAGCTATCCTATCTTTATATGGTTTGTTTCGGATGCTGAGAACTGATTTTGTTGAGCGGTGATATATTCGCTTCCTAAATTCAACATCCTTCTTGAGCCACGAAGACCATGACTTCACATCGTATTCCATGACTAGTCTTAAGTATGTATTCATGATCCTTGGAAATATCTTGGGCAAAAATGTCCAAAATACCAGTGTGAGTAGTTTTATGACACGCGTTGCTTTTTTAAAGCAGTGTTAGTTTGAAGTGAGGTTTTTGAACTGGAGCATATCCAAACACCCAAATGTTTTTCTTCACTGCAATTTTCAAGGACGTATGAAACTATATGATATGTGAATTCTACTCGATTTATGAACTTGCATTTGTTTAAGTTAAACAGCAGTTTGTTCTACAACGACCAGTTGTGAAGCGTATCGAGATCATTTTGTAATAGCACACAGTTTTCTTGGCTACGGATGCAATACCATTTTTCTATGTCGTCCACAAATAACGAAATGTTACATATAACAAGTTTCTGTATTTCATTGACATAAATTAGTACAGACCAGCATCCAGATGCCTTGAAGTGGTGGATAAATGTTGAACCTGGTGTCAACTTGCAAGCGACTGTTGGATAAGGGACCATGACAAATCTGTGCACAGTGGCTGACAAATTCACACCTTATTTACCGCTTCTCATATGGCTTCAAGGCATGTGAATCTTGATCGTACAGCACGAAACCGGTTGCGAGATGTATGTGTGGATTTTTGGTCCGAGCCCTTTGTTTTAACCTCATTCACATGTGTGGGAGCACATATCATTGAACAGTTTGGTCGAGCATGCATTATCCAAAGTGACTTACAAGTTCAAACCTTATTTATTGATTGCTAATCTTTTGCGTTCCAACCCTATGAAAGTTTACCTGAAAGTTTCACTATTCTCACTTACTTTTGTTTGAACCACGCTCGTCACTTAGGTTATTGGCCCATCTGGAACTTACAGTCCAAGTGTATGCGATTCTGCTAATACGAACAGTGATGCAACTGGTCGCGCTGCAACTGGAGAACGAATATCAATGCTTGGTAATCACCGTTACTACCATCATTATACGCATCGACATCATCATCGAAATACATGGCAACGCGCGAAACACTAATATATTACATCTGACGTATACATTTATATACTTTGCTTTATAATATAGTTCAAATTCACAATAAGCCGATACGTGCTATAAAAAATACCGAACTAATTAGTACAGATTAGAAATATTATCGGGTACATTGTAGTGTTTATGAACGAATCGTGCGCAACTGTGTGTTTGAAACCCAAAATGCTACATTACCGCATTACCCGCATATGGAATTCAGCAATAATGCAAATGATAAAATAATAATAGTAGTAGTAGTAGTAATAATAATATAATATCGAAGTCATTGTTTCATTCACCACCACCAAAATTGTAGAAAAACCAAGGATTGTGTCATTTCGATGGATTACAAATAGAAAATCTAATGTAACAGATGTTGTTCAATAATTGTGAGGCATCTTCATCTCTCACAACAAGGCATTACGTCGCAATCGTTTAGTACAGTAATTGAGAAATCCTCTAAAACGAGAGTGCCACTTGTTAATAGCATTTCTTCTATGGACGGTGTGTGATCAGTCACTTTTTGTTCGCTTATTTTCGATGTATTTCATTGCAATATACATTCATTTAAGCCAGGGTTTCTCAAGCATGGGTGCGCGAAATGCTTTTCCAATTTTATTGTGTCTCAAGTGTTGTCATTCTCTGTTGATTCATTAACACTTTGTTATCACATTTTTGTTCGCGCAGTGATCATTTCTCTTGTGTCTTTCTATAAGGGGTCTGAGACCACATTAGGGGACCGGGGTACTGATTTAAGTAGGTTTTTATGCATATTGGTAGAGTAATAACCAGAATTTTCAGATGAATTATGATCCGGGCGATTATGCTACGCAAAAGCACTGTCATACCAGACTTGTATGAACAAGTTGTGTTGGATAATCTGAAATTATATGTGAATGAGATCTCACTGGGTTAAGGATGCACTGTGGAATAAAAACATGAGACCATTTACACATCAATTGCCACGCAGCTGGTGTAGGCGATTCCGAATTTTCTCGAGGCTGAAATTCCAAAAGTAACTGACAGGACGGTAACATGGAGACATTTAATCCATTAAAATCAGAGCAGTTTCGACCTTGAAAATGTCGGTCAAACATAAGAACATTTTAACAAATGCGTTTTGGGAAGTTATGTAAATGGAACGCAGTAGAGCCTGGCCATTGTTTCAACACGTTGCGCTCGTTCCTGTATATATTCTCATATTTCACTGTCGGTCGTTAATGAATCGCGTGAGTTGGGTTAGTCAATTACTTGAAGACTGGAACACAATCCGCACTGGACACCTAATTGTTGAAAACCTCATGTAACAATACAAAAACACCTTGAATTTTGCTGCGTCATCTCGTGATCGACTGTAATAGCTGAGCTACCTGTGCATACTAAAACTGCCCACAACATTTCGACGTTTTTCCAAGGAACTGCATCATCAGCGTACTCGAAATCACATATTTAGAGATTCGTCGAAACATAAACCCCTTGGTAGCCTGTTATGGCCTGATTGATAATCGAGTCGACAACAAAGTTGAACAGAACCAGGAAAAGCTTTGTCTGAGGTCAATTGGAATTCGCGAGATTGTGCATCTTAGACGCGAAACCGAGCCCCAGTTGAACTGTATTAGGCCCTAATTAGGTTTCAACGGGACCCTTTCAAATCGCATGATGTTCCATAAACAGTCACGGTTCACAGATTTGAATACAGCGCAGAAGTCGATAAAAGACGATAACTTTTGATGTTGTTACCGTGCACAGTGCTCTAGAATCCTACGCATTTTCTGGCAGTTTGCCTCTTTGGGTGGAGAAAATAACATAAGGTCAAATGAGGTTTGAAACAGCGGTAAAATATTAACCGTAACGTAGTGGTAACGTAGCAAACAAATTTATACTTGCGAGCTGCTGTCAATCCGATTGGCAGAGATAACCTTTGTGTGAGTGATCCACACAATAAATTGAAGTCATTATGTTTAAGCCATTAAAATCCACAACCGATTTCTGGCTGTGTCATCATCAAGATTCAAGAGTTTAAGGTATTACAAGCTTTTAGCTGTACAACACCATAAGATATTCGTATAAGCACAATAAATATAAACAAAACAATGAGGCACTAGGAATATCGACAATTTTTGTAGTTAGAAAAAAATGTCACGTATTGTCTCGGTATGATGGATAGATATTCGATAGGATAAATATCGTGTGAAGTTGCTCAATGAAGCTGGTTTTAGGGTGGAATTACTATGCATAAATATATCCAGTTTGTTCCTGAAAATCATTTTACTATATGATTGAATAACATCTGACGGTAGGGAGTTCCATAAGAAACAAACGTGCACCGAATAGAAGAACCGACGGCAGTTCCGGTGAGAATGTGGAAGATCAAATGCCAGTGGGTGAGTACGTGTGGTATGGCTTGACCAGAGGAGAAATATATGCCTCGGAGGATGCATCTTTGATTTAATTACTTCATAAGTGAGGATTAAATCCAATCGAATCCGTCTGCGAGCAAGTGTATCCAAATAAATGTGCACTAGTCGATCTTCATATTGTAGGTTGCGGAAACAGCCAACCATTTTAGTTGCTCTGTAATAAATCCTCTCGAGAATCTTGATGTTCTTTTGTAGCCACGGCACCCAAGCTTGTAACGAATAAGCCATCAATGGGTATATATACGTAGTTAGGAGCAGGTGTTTTGTTTTAAACAAAAAACGTTTAAATTTACGTCGAAGCATACCTAGCATGCGACTAGCTCGTTTGTAAACGGCTTCGCATTGCATGCTGTTCAGATTATCACTAATCCAAACGCCGCGATCATTTTCTTCTGTTGTCTATTCCAGTTTTGGGGATCCAAGTTTGTAGGAGAATGGAATATGTTTACCCATCAGCAAAAGTTTGCACGTTTTGAAGTAAAATGGGTGCTCGTACTTATCTGACCAGCTTTTTGAAATTTTCAAATCGCTGTGCAAGTGAAAACAGTTCAACCATGGCCTGATTCGTATCCAAAGTTTAGCATCATCAGTAAAAATAACCATTTTGGCTGTGACGAGTTTCAGATGGTCGTTTATGTACACCAAAAACGAACCCTTTGGGACACGCCTAGTGGCTTCGATGTCCCTAGACATCACACCATCTATACGTTCATTTGCCTTGCGATCAACAAATTAGCTTCTGAGTCAGGTAAGAAGGTACCTAGTAATACCAATCTTCTGCTGCTTACTCAGGAGTATAGAATGGTCCTTGCGAACAAAAGCCTTTGATATGTCCAAGTAACACGCATGCTCGCAATCACCCTCATCCACTGCCTGTGTCCAGTCGTTCATTGTTTCCATTAGGTTAATCAAGCAAGGACGAGATTTCCGAAATCCATGTTGCTATCTGGACAACAAGTTTTGGGCTTCGATATGACTCACAACTTTCGCACACAATTCGGTCCATAACTTTTGAGATCACTGGAAGAGTGTACCAGGGCGGTAATTTGCTGGGTCAGAACGAGTTCCACCTTTGTAGATTGGTGTTAAGATTACTCTCTTCCAGTCAGTCGGTACAAGACCCTCCCTCGAAGAGTGAATAAATAAATCACAAAGTGGTTCACACAATTGAGTGCCGCATAACTTTAGGATTGCAGGTGTGATTCCGTCAGCTCCCGGGGACTTGTTGATATTCGACCTGCGTAGGTGGTGCTGCACTACTTCAGAATTGATGCATATATCGCATATAGTCTCCGGCACAATTGGTGCTGACGATTCCGATGATTGTAATACATTTTTGGGTTGAAAACTCGTGAATAAAAAATGGCTAGAGCGTTAGCAGTTTCTAAGATAGAATAAGTTAGACCGTTTTCTGTCATGATCAGAAAAATGGGTTTTTTAGCTTCGTCGTGTTATTATTATTTCTTTGAATTCTTACTGCCAGCTGAAGCTGGTGATATTATCTATCCTCTCGGATAAGATTTGTGACTCTATTCCGCAAATGGGAAAAGTTTGCCAAGGTTGATTTTGTTCTGGCGACCTTATGAAGGGCCCATGAGAAATTTCGCTTTCTCAACAGCGAATTTTGAACTGGGGATCTTTGTTCTTACATTTCGAGACATTGATAGAATTTCAGTGTTGGAGGCAAGGAGGTTCGGTTCGGTGGTGAAGTGGTAAATAACGTTAAGCATTGAGCTTTTGTATACGAAATTTCTTCCCATTATTACGACCACACGATCGGTCTCGAACATATTCTCATTAAGGTTATCGTTTTGGCGGTTTCAGATTCTCGGGCCGTTGCAATTGGTTGTGACTTGGCTGAGTACGGCCATGTGTTTGGTGAAATGTATCGCGGTCTTCGCCACGGCCCGGTCACACAATCCAAATAAATTAATTTGGAAAATTTGCCTCGTTCTTTATAGTAAGTCACCACCGCAAAGTTCGCATGTTGAATGCTATCACTTCGTTCAATTCGCATATGTTTCGAATAACACATTCACAAGTAAACCCGTGCTATTAACGCTGAGTGTTCCCTATTGAACACCCATTTTGACTATCGCGTCATCAGTGTGAATCAGATCAGTCTATCTATACTACGCCTATCGTTGCTTTATTTTATAGGTATAAAATAAACTTTGAATAAGATTTATTGGAATCAGCGTCCAGTAGTAAGAACAGATGTTTCAATAAATTGTCTGAATCAGCGCTGAGTATTCAATTATCTGGTGATCAAGCGTTGTCATTAGTCATGATATTATATTAGATTGAGGAGCACATAGTTCGTGATGGTGCAATAAAACATACACACCGTTCAGAAAGATCTTTACATTCAATTATCAACTATTGCTTAGTTTACAACCATTTTTCTAAGCTCTATTCGAAGTCGCATTGTTTGAACATCGTTAAACAGAAGAAAAATATAATTTCCTTTATCGCTTGAGCAACGCATTATAGATGCGGTCAATTACATGCAGGCGAACTTTATTCTCCAAACCAGCTAGTGATATGTCCACATAACGGTTATACTTAAATTTAAAATTGGACGGAACGTGCTTTTCTTATAAAAATATACTTTCCCCTTTTTTTCCTACTAGTAAGACATTCCCTTTCAACTCATAACTTGCGTGGAGGACCTAGACGAATGGTTTACTGAACGATTGTTAAACTTTGTTGGCATACGTGACGTGTGGATGGATTATTTTGAGCTCCCACTCTTTTGGATATAACCATCACACTTTTTATCTAGTTGGTGTGATGTTTAGATATTTGTCTGAAAGTTTGCTGCGACAGACCGACTCATGCAATAAGTGTCCATCCACGACGTGTCGTTGTTTATCTACACCACCAGTGGAACTGCTCAGAGAAATACACAAAGTGCAATCAATTTAACTCTAACATTCTCAACGTGAGACTGACAACTCGTTGCTAAAACCTGAGAAATACCACACAATCATCCCCAGTCGAATCGATTTTTTCCGCTTTGTTTGTACTTGTGGTTGACCCCGTTAAAGTGAAACAATCGGCTACGAAAATACTTATTTGCATAAATTTCCATCACACACGCCCCATAATTCGTGCTGTTGGCGCTCATCAGTTAGGGACAGTGTGATAAGGTTCACTACGCCTTGAAGCAATCAACGGTTCACGAAACGTGTCTTCTGTGAGTAGTAAATTTAAACCTGTCACGTGTCTCAACTGCCTCACATACGTCTCACGAAAAATGCGACAAATCAATTATTCCAGAGTCGATAATGTTCTTAATTGCTGTCAAACGAAACCAAAAGAGGATTTGCCTGCTTTGAAAAGTGTCCAGCAATGCAACCTGGATGATCGCATGCTGACCTTAGATATCAGAATACAAACGTTGAAAACATCATTAGAGATTCTGGTCTCAGCTCAGAACTCTAAGTTTGCCCGTATAGCTTCCGGAAAACCCGAAAACAGTCTGTAATACCAACCAGTTAAATTATGTATCTGCAAATCATTCCACTCAAACGCTGAACTGTTACATATGTGACGACTTTTCTTGAACAACACGCCCTCATCAATATGCCACCTTTATAAAAGCTTCTGTCAACTGCATGTCTGACCGAAACTCTACTCACAAGAAAAAGGTTACAAAGCTCAAGCCATCAGCTCATCTAAAAAGTCAGCTGAATCCCTTGGTTTCAAAGGTGAAGATCAAAAGACCTCAAAAAATTCTCAGCGTAATCTGTACAAAACATACAGAAATCCAAGGAGACACCTCTAGTGAATAAACAGTTGCACGAACTAGAACAATGGTCCAACCTCTGTACGATGCTAGGTGTGGAAACCATAACACCTACAGCAGTTACAGGATTGGTCTGCCACACAGGCTCTCCAATTTTAGATAAACCACGTTTACTGTTATTTTCAGCGTGATTTTCCCGAGTGAAAAATTTGAATGTGCGCCGACATAGCCTGTTGGAAATAAAAGGACGTCTTGACGTTCGTATGAAGATCAACGAGCTCTGTGTTATCCTTCTAGGCATTCCAGAGGCTGCCAAATAGGTTGTTAAACAACAGCACCACTATAAACAATGGCTTTAGATCGCAGAAACGATAGGAGCGCGAGAGTGTGCTGTTGTGAATACCTTCAGGATACCCCGATCACCAAATTATAACTGTAACGGACCATCTCCTTTGAACATCATTTTCCTGACAAAAGCTATGATAGACTTCGTCTGAAATGCTTGGCGATTACAGATGACAAATATCCTCAGTGACGCCAGAATAACCACACCTGTGGCAGCCTCAGAAACGTAAGCTGAATTATCGCCATACAAGGACACTAAAGACACAAATTTAGAAAGCGGTTCAAAAAACCACAAAGGTCCAGTCCTTGGGGTTTGGACCAATGAACATCATTCATACATCAGTGTTGCACATCAAAACCACTATTAAATGTTAATAGTGCGTCCACACAGTAGGAAACACCAGTTTTAAATGGATACCGAGTTAGAAAAAAAGAATATTCTTGACATTTCAAATTGTACCGATGATCATAAAGACTACGCCGGTATTGCTTATGGTGAAGTGATGCCGCTGATGATGTGTAATATCGTAAAGAAAGTGGAGACAACAACAATTATAAAATATCGTATCTTTTCCATTTTCATAAAGATATCCTGATCAAGAATTGTGGATGTAGAAAATTGTAATTTAGCTTTTACTGTGCTACATTGCAGGTTTAGCCGCAGTACAATGTCTGTTGCTTTATTTTGCTCAAATAATCGATTTTGAAAGCATCAAGTAAGTACATTTTCAAATGAAAGTAGCCGATGATATAATTGTCATATTTGATGTCATATTTTTATCTGTTCAACAGTCATGAGTAGCGTAATTAAGGATAATATTGTACAGACCAATGCTTTGTGATCATATAATCTTGACGGAATCAAACTAACAAATGAAACGGCCTGGGACCGGGTTTAATAAGCCGAAACGCTCCGCAAGGTTGATGAGCATACAAATCGGATGGAGGTGCCTCCGTCTCTGACCCTACCAACAGCAATCAAACAGACTGAATGATTAGACGGACAGCAGCACGACTATTTTCTTGTGACTTACACTATCATGTTTATCACAATTTCGGCATCAGTGGCTTGTTTTTATATTTGACGAAACATACGCTTTTTGTGAGTAAACAATGTAAATAGATCACTTCAAGCTCTATAATACACACACGTTAAACGGAATTCAGTGTCATGTGATATTGCATAAACTGCTTTGGTCGATATTAATTTTGGACTGCGCGATAACGGATCACGAACTAATCGATTTGTTCTGAATATTTTGTTGGCTATCGCCTCAGCTGTCCTGAAATTGTCTAACCTAAGTCTTCTTGACACGTTGTAAAGAACCATGTAGATCGAAGAGAATGCTTCCTCAGTTTTCACTAGGCAACACTTGTTGACCAGAAGAAGAAGAAGAAGAAATTGGCTTTATTCGTATACACGAATATTCAGCCATTACAATCATTTCATCACAAAATTTATGAAATAATGACGAACAGGTCCCGACATCCAGTTTAAATTTGTCAGCTGAACAAATGACCATGTTTGACCAAACTTTTTGGGACAAAAGTTTCACTGCAATTCCCAATATCTCGTAAGTCGTTCAAAAGTACGCGTCCGAAATTGACCACAGTTGATACGAAAACAGTGGATGCATTTGGCCTACGGATAGCGTTGAAATTCAACGGAAAAAACGGAAAAACGAGTGGAGAAATTAATTTAATTTGCGGTCGATTTGAAGGCCCAGCAAAAGTGGGCTAGGATTCACCTAATCATCTTCCTGTAAGAGTTTGGGGTAACCAACTTAGGAGACGTTCGTTGTTGAAGTTGTAATGGCTTCTTTGGTACTGTTGGTATAGGTAATTTTCTACACGTCACGCGCATAAGTCTTTCGATTCAATATGTTGGATAAACATGTTCACTCACAAAAACGTATTAGCGCTAGTCTATCCACCAAATTCTCTTAAGAACAAATCCGAGTTGCTCGAGTTTAAATAAATTACTTACCACATTTCGTCTCATCTTCATCGGAACTGCGCTCATGAAATGTGTGTACTGTCCAACTAATGTTGCTTTTCGGAAAACCCTTTCACTCAAACTTTTATTTAATACTCCAGCTAGGATATCATCTAGGAAAGCTAAGCGTCCATTGTGTTTGGTTCGTGTTTAGAAGCGATATTTCATAAGCATTATTAAGATCAACGAGTAATTTGTCAATATCCAACTTCTCACTGCAATAAATACCGTATAATCCACATATCGTTCATAAATATCGTGGTTCTCTATTGATGCTTTCCATGATCCTTGCTCTAGCATAGCTAACAAAATGTCCGCCAGGAAATGTACCAGAGTTAAACCCATAGCTAATAAATTGATTTGACGATTAATTTAACCATCAAACCGAAATTGCACGCTTAGTTTTCTTTGATGTTTTACTGGCACGAAGACCAGATAAAAGCTTGAGTTCTTGGATTAATCAAAAACTAACATGGGTTGCACAGTACACACACTTCTTGAGCACACTCTTGGTGAAGATATGATGAAATGTCTACTCTGGGTTCAACATTTGACATGCTGTTATGATTCTTTATAAAATAATAAAATTTCTTTCGATCTCATTTAGTAATCTGGGTTTGATTCCCCAGTATAAGGCGGTCAAATTCACTTCTCTGGATACAACATTTTGTTCATGAGGCAACTGCAAGTGCAGTCTAGCGGCTCTCCTGGCTCTGTCTCAACGTTTGATACTCGCCTCTATCTTATCCATAAAATTAATTTGTCTTTCGTAAGGTGAATCCAGGTAGAATGTACTATTGGCTTTCAAATATGTCAATGGAAATAACGAAGGCGTTTTCGGATGTGTAACCAAGTATACCCAAGTCATTACTTTAAGTGTGACACAGAGAGAAAAATAATGTATTCTATTGACGTTTTTGTTGTATCGATTTTAATGTAACGTAAAGAGTACAAGACATAGAGGAGTTTGTGAGTCACGGTTTCTGGCTGTTGGCGGCCATCAGGTGGAGACATTGAAATGAGTGAGCCATGTATTTCGTTCAAAGAGGAATCTTCATATCGGAGATCCTTCGTCGCGCTTGCATTTAGATACCTTAGTCAAAGAGAATTGCTTGTTGAATTTATCTTGTAGATATATGTGAATATTAGTTCAGGAGAAATTTGTACAGAATTTGTTGTTGTTATTGTTTAAATTGGTCAAAGCAGAAATTTTCCTGATGGAAAGAAATTTGTGTACAATCAGTTAGAGCAGTTATTGGAAACGTTTAACTTGTGACTCGGAAGCTTCGTCAGACCCAGGCTGATAGTCAGATCAGGGAACATGACTTAGTAGTAGTCCACCCGCCACCACTGATTTGACCTTACCGCTAAACAGTCTATAGTACGCCTACGGTGTGTCACGTCTCATGCGAATGACTAGGATCAGTGGTCGATTTTCCTACTAGTGTGTATCCACATCAATCTGATACAAGTGAACACGGCCAAGGTCAGTTGACAGCGGCCCACATACTTAAGAGTTCATAACTAACGGAGCTACTTTTAAGCTATTTTTTGAAGATGAACAAAAAATAAATTAACAAGTAGGTGAACAACAACTATTTACCTTCGCATCAGTGCCGAGCGCCAGATTGTGCCCCATCTACCTTATTGCCTTGGCAATTTCGACCGCCTCCGCATGTAGGCGTTCGCTATACGGTTTAATCCCGCATCTTAAAACTTACACATTTTCTATACCGACGTTGTGGCCTTATCTAAAACGTGTTCAGCCAAGGCTGAATTGCGAATAAGAGATGAATGTTCTCCTCTGTCTTGACTATCAGCCTTGGTCTGACGAAGCTTCTGAGTCACAAGTGAAACGTTACCAGAAACTGATCTAACCGATTGCACACAAATTTCTTTCCATTATGAATACACGATCGGTCCCAAACAAATTGCAATTTTCATGTTCTTCTGTTTCTTGCTAGAAAAAGCAGAATAAATTGGATTTATTCGTATACATGCATTGTCAGTGATTACAGTAATTTCACCACAAAAATTGCTACCAGCCTATACAAATTTCTGGGTAACATATTTACTTAGTCCGATTGGAGATTTATATTTAAAATTCTCGATAGTGATGATATGAGGATAAAATAAACGTAAACTGGCTAGATAGAATTCGTTTTGATTAACTCCATATACATGGTTATATAGGGTCTGCGTGGAGCAAAATTATTCCAAGTTGATGGTCTGTGTTTGTTCGTAAGCCGTGATTGTGCACATATCATTTCTAGCGATTGATTCAATGGCTAATTTTCATGTTATGTACACGTGACCTAACTCCTAAATGAAAATATTCATTTCTTTCAAAATAAGCTGCCTTCCGAACAAAACAAGAAACACCTTGGTTTATCCTTGTATTTCAATCACATCGATTTCGGTTTTATCGCTGTGCGTGTTCTGGGCTTTCCGGTACTATCGCCATTGGGACGAATGGTTGGGCTGTGCAATAAGCGTGAGCGTCTCCATGTATATGTGGATCATTTTGCTGATGGAAGAAGATGAAAATATTATTGTGCATTCATTCGTGATAAAACTGGTTGTATTGACCATAATTCACGTGAGTCTAGCGGTGTTGGATGACCATTTCTGCTTGCAATTGGTTTTCCAGCGCATTTCACATGTGTTGATGTCTGGTGCAAGGTGATTATATTTAATCTTCCTATATTCAGTTCACACTTGAGAATTTTTGGCAATCCGCACTATATATACATTCCCAACCTGCTTACCCGCGAGCTTTCCCGACCATTGGGCCACTATCGCAAACGCTTGCAAAATATTAAACCCAAATACTACTTGTTAGTAGCGAGAATATTTTACTACGACAATTAACTACCACCTAAATGGATCATTGTTGTGTAGATAGAGATTTAATCGCCTTTCGAGTCAATGCACAGCAGTAGGAATACCGTTCATTTCTGAAATCAATCCAATTTATTATAGTATAAATGGTATTTAGAGATCTGATCGAGAACTGCTGTGGAGCAGCGAACTTGCGCAATCACACACACACACGCACCAAGCCGTCTTGATTTACGCTTTTCCCATTGGTCCAAGTTTACGCGCATTGAGTTGTATTCAAATGATCCAATACACAGCTTGTGTTGGTGTTCGACTGAACTTGATTCGCGCCATTCAAACTCCATTCGCACAGCCAACTAGTCCGTTACGTTGAGGGCCATCTGTCAAACGTTAAACAACCCCGAATGAGAATGACGTTGCGAATATGAAAAGGAATCGAACAGAGAGATCAATTATAGGCGAATCGTCTATTTTTACTGGATACCTCAAGTGTGCCACTACGATCTGATTTGTCTTGCGATTTCGATGCAACTGGTTCGCCGTTCAGACCCTATAATTATTGAGTTTGTTTGACCAAGTATGACGGAATGCATCTCGTTCAATAACTACAGATATTTTCCATCTTCTCCTGTCTTTGATCAAGTTTTCTGAGGATGACATCAGCTTAAGTTGAAGATTATTATTTATGTTGAAGATTGGACCTAAGACGGACAAAAGCTATACAATATTCGCTCAATACAGCATATATCAATCTCCTTCAACGCAAACCATGCAAATAAATGTATCAAGCGAACATATTTTCACTGCGCCTGGTGAAGCTAGCAAATTTCTAATTCAAGGATTCATCATTAACAAAGTAAACGCTTTACAATAAGACATGATTACGGTGTGATTACAAATGTGAAAAATTACTAGTATATGAAGTGTAGAGTATATAAAATGTACGGCTCATAAAAGTTCTTTATGTGTAGATGTAGGTCCAATTTCGATTTAAATATAGCCATGCCAGAGTGTCCAAGACATGTTGATACACAAAATACCCCTGACTCATTTTTTTCGTTTTTTTGGTACGCTAAAGGATTTCGGAATGTCAATCTACCAGAGCCTATTGAATTGGAAAATAATAAAATTCTATTGGAAACTGGGCAAGTATGTTTACGAACGATTCAATCGTCGGACATTGAAGAAGATGGTAAGACACCGAGATAATTACGATTTGTTGTTATCATATATATAGCACAGCCGTTTCTAGTGCTCAGGCCCATAGATTTGATCGGTGGCTCAAACAAAATACTGAAAATTTATAAACATCTTGAACGCTTGGTCAGGAATAACTCTGTGATCTTGTAAACAAGGTTAAACTTGAATGCCACTGTTACATAGGGTTGGTACAACGAACCACGATGTTCAAACACAGAATCACATAGTGATTCGTGGTCAAGCACTCAAGGCGCTAATGGATGACCAAAGGGATGTGTTGCTCACATCCCCCAAAATTACACTCCACTACCGGTTTGGTCATCCATTAGCGCCTTGAGTACTTGACCACGAATCATTATGTGATTCTGTGTTTGAACATCGTGGTTCGTTGTACCAACCCTATGCAACAGTGGCATCCAAGTTTAACCTTGTTGACCATTTATCCATTGTTTCAAGGCTCACTGTAATCTTGTATTTGAACATTGTGGTTCGTTGTATCAACCTCTGTGACTTAGAATTAAAACTTTGTTTCACATTTTTTCGCTGTATCAAGGCTCACTGAAACGAAGTCCTTGAATCCTTGAGTTTCCGCCTGATCATGAAGAACAGCCAGAAACCGGTGGTGGTTTGTAAGTGTCGGAGATGTGAGCAACACAATACATTGGTCGAACACTTGACCAAGAATCATTCAGCGATTCGGTATTGAATTCATTGAGCCAACCATATATAACGGAAAAAAACAATTTTTTA
>JACCGJ010024550.1:0-11798 GCA_013407085.1 Atriophallophorus winterbourni
GAAAAAAATTTCGATTCATTTTACAGATTTATTCAGTGATATCACAAATGAATTAAAAGATATTGAGGAATGTGCAAACTAAAATTATAACGGATCGAACAGGATGTGTTTTGATAAAATATCGCACACAATGCTCTTAAGTCATTTCATTTCCATTCATATCTAATTTGACCGAGATTTTGCTGTGAAAGTTCAAAATAGTTTCAGGTTACCGTTCCATTTGATAATGTTCTCAGTCAATTTGTATTTTAGTTGTAACACACTCTGAAGATGATGGAAATCTAATGTTCCAGGTCCCTTAATCTCGTGCAACAAGTTTATGTTCTGGCAGCTCGAAAGATAAGCAAAATTACTCAGTCCTTCATTCGTTCAAGCACAAAGATTCTACTAGCGACATGGCAGACACGGAATTTAGTTTTAAAAAACATCCGTTCATGCAGATAGTGCCGCAGATCCATCAATATTCTTCTAAACTTCCGACCCCTGAGTGATCCCTTGAAGAGAATTTTCCCCTTATTCTATCGCACACAATTGTTTATTATACTAAGCAATACAGGCAACTGGGGATGTTCTTATGCATATCTCCGAGAGAATCTGGCAGGTCATTTTTACTCAGTCAAGTATAAACATATGATTCTGCTACTAAAACTGATTTCATGTGTCAATTTTACAGCACTAATTTTGAATATCTCTGATATCAATATCGAAATAATTTAAATCATAGATCTATTATTCATAGATTATATGCAGGTAAAAACGTATGCTTTACAATACCCACACAAATGTAGTTCAGTTCAGTTCAGTTCAGTTTGCACAGGACTGTATGTGGCTAACGAGCCAATCGAGCGTCCATATTTCTTTCGGTGGTATGCCACAGAAGAGCGTCCACCACTTAAAACAATATTTTCACAAATATCTTCTGGTATGAGAGTAATCTGGAATGCAACAGAAAACCTCCCCTCACCAATAGGTGAGGAGAAGCATTAGTACGTTCCAAAGACAACATGAGGATCATACCAACTATTCCCTTACGGATAAAAATCAGGAAATAATGAAGGCCACACAGAGTCAAGTCTATTCTTGAAACCCCCTACCGAAGTAGAACAAACAACTTCTTTAGGTAGTCGATTCCAGTAATTTACTACCCTCTCACTAAAGATGAACTTACGAACATTTGACCTGACATGTTGCTTGGCCAGTTTTAATGGTTGGCCTCGAATACCCACACCTGGTGCCAGAACGTACAATTCACTGGGATGAATAGTACTGAAACCTGACATGATTTTGAAGGTTTCAATCAGGTCCCCACGTAGCCTCCTCCTTTTTAGTGAGAAGAGCTCTAGACTCAGCAATCGTTCCTGATACGACCTACCCGATTGCCCAACAATCATACGAGTAGCTAAACGTTGAACACCGTCCAGCTTGGCAATATCCTTTTCCAAATAAGGTGACCATGCTTGAACGCAATACTCGAGATGTGGTCTGACGACCGCTTTGTATAATGGTATGAAAACCTCTGGGGACCTGCAGGATAAAACTGAACGAAGGCGAAAAAGCTCTCTCCTAGCGCGTTGTGCAGCGACTGCGCATTGATCAGCCCATTTAAAGTCCCCTGAAACTTCTATACCTAAGTCACGAACTTTCGGCACCCCATTTATCTCCAGTATACCATCTGGACCAGCCACCTCTAGCTTCTTAATGACTTTAGACAAAAGATAGCTTTTAGTGAAGTTAACTGGTAAATCCCATGTAGCAGACCACTTGATGACTTTTTCTATATCCTCAAGAAGATCCTGTTCATCCAGTGATCCGATAATCTTGACATCATCTGCAAAAATATAGCAGGGACACTTGAGCGACGCTGCCAAGTCATCGATGAAAATGAGGAAAAGTAGCGGTCCGAGTACGGAACCCTGTGGGACTCCACTAACAACTTTCACTTTCGACGAATACATATTTCCTATCCTGACACGAAAGAATCTATTGCTTAAGAATCCTATTATCCATTTCTTCAGAAGACCATCGATACCCATATAACCAAGTTTATCTGCAAGCAATCTGTGGTTTACTGAATCAAAGGCCTTGTAAAAGTCCCAGTAAAAAACTTCAACTTGTTGGCCTTTATCTAGCCTCATGGTAACCTCGTTAAGAAAACATAAGAGGTTTGTTAGGCACGACTTCCCTTTAAGGAAGCCGTGCTGAGCAGAGTTCAGCAACGAGTAATCAACTAGATGGCGACAGATCCTATCCCTAATAAGTTTCTCCAGGATTTTACATAGGATGCTAGTAAGACTTACAAGTCTGTACGTACAAACTGAGGATCGACTGCCACCTTTATTTATCGGGATCACATTAGCCAACTTCCAAATACTCGGAATATATCCATGTTGCAAGGAAGCGTTAAACATACGACCCACAGGATCTGCTAATATTGGCGCCAGGTTCTTTATAATTTGAGGATAAATGTCGTCTGGGCCGGCAGATTTATGGGGGTTAGTTGCTGCAAGAGCAAGTTTAACCTCATCATCAGTGAAAAATAAATCCTGAAGTGGAGTAACGATATCAGGCCTTTTGATGACTGGCATGTTAGGCGGATCTATTTGGCGATCAAGCCTCTGAACAGACTGGAAATGTTGGAGAAAAGCCGAAGCCTTTTGTGAATCTGAAAATATTTGAGTTCCGTTTTCCTGCTGAAGGTTGCCAATATAATCGCGCGTTTTGCCTTTGGATTGGGCATAACTATAGTAACGCTTTGGGCACTGCTTTATATTGCGTGCCAACTGTGATTCAAAGTCACGTTTTGCTTTGCGTTGCATTCCCACAGCCTTATTTCTGACCATTTTATACTTTGTCCAGGACCGTTGTGTCTGAGAAGCTTTGTAAGTTTTCCAGGCACGGTCCCTCATTCTAATCACTCGTCGCATCGCAGGTGTCCACCACTGTGGCTTGTTGCGTTGCTTGACGTGCACCAACGGTGCGAACCTAGCTTGCAGGGTAGACAGGCAGTGGTGTATAAGCTGCCAGTTTGTTGCTATATCATCACCTACATATTGAGACAACATCTTTTTAGCTTCCTCTGAGACGACTTCCCAGTCTACGCGATTGAAATTGCGCCTCAGTTTAGGAGGAGGTTTCTCGTACCTGAGTCTTAGTTGGAATCTGATCACAACGTGATCACTTTTTCCTAATGGAGAGAGATAATCTACCTGGCGAACCATTTCTTCGCTTGAAGAGATAACGAGATCCAAGATCGAAGGTAAGCAGCCCTGGCGGAATCTTGTGGGCTCATTGACATGTTGACTCATGGCATGCATATGAGTCCATTCGATGAAGTCCTCAGACATCTTATCAGATGAACAGCACTGGTTCAGCCAAGATATATGTGGTAGGTTAAAAACACCAACTATAAGAACCTGGGACCCAAGCGTGTGCAGCAAACTGAGATTGCCAAGCAAATTTTGCAAGTCCTGAGGTCCTGCTTGCGGGCTCATATAAGCGCATGCTATTACCATTGATTGCTTGTAAGATTGAACGATACATGAGCTAAGTTGGACGTTGTGCGTGCTAAGCCTAACACTCGATTCTGAAGTTCGAAGACTTAGTCTGAGAAAGATAGCAACTCCACCCCCGTTTAGTTCATCTGGTTTATCACATCTGACCACAGAATAACTACTACAAATTGAGTCAGGAATATGGTCAGTTTCAGATAGCCAGGTTTCGGACAGTGCTATTACATGTGGTCGTAACTCTTGCGCTAGGATGGAGAGTTCAGACCACTTATTTCAGATACTACATGAGTTTCCGTATATCACGGTGGCGACGGTGTCTCGCGATATATTCACACTTAGTCCAGGTTGATCCTCGGGCGTAATACCCGAGGAGTCAGCACGTTTTTTGGTGTGCTGCTTAAGAGAGTGGATTCGCCTTGCGCGTCCTGAAGTTCTGCCGTATCTTGGAGGTCACTAATCACGAGCTGTGGAATTTCAGGGACAATACGGTGATTATCGTGTTCATCCCCAGATCCATCCGTGATTTCCATACTTGACAAAGAGCCATCCTTTTCTGAAAAACAGCGCATTCTGTTATAATTTACATCATAACGTGAATTCTTTGACCTGTTGGATTCCTTTTTGTCATCGGGCACGACAACATGTTTCCCTTTGTTAGTTTCATTTAAAACAATGTAACTTGCAAAGAACTGGTCACGCTCAGACTGCAAGAGGAATTCAACTAAAAGTGGTCTTGGAGAGTGGCTAGACTCACTTTTGGTACCCTTCCACACGCCAACACGATGAACACGCCTTAGTGACGTATCTGGGCGCATACCAACCTTACGGAGCAGATTTCTGATACAACTCCGGTCGAGTGACTTACGCGTTTTAGCTTCGCGTATATAGGGTTCATCCTAATTAAGCACCAGGATATTACGAGATTTATCTCGTATTCCCTGACGAGCCGATTTAAGCTGCTCCAGATCTTTGGATAACTTAGCGAGACTCGAAACGACGGTAGCAAGTAAATTTGACTGAGTCAAATTTTCTAGTGTCTACCTCTTTACGACCTGTCTGTGCCTTGTTCCTACTTTTACGTGGCTTCGAAGGCTTGGAAGACGGGTTCTGTGATGTGAAATTTGGCTTGGCCGCTTGATCCGGTGACTTAACCTTTTTAGTCCTTTTGCGTGACTTTGTAGGCTTGGGATTTTTACTCGCCGTAATTTCTTTGGAGTTCGTAGTTTGTACCGCTGGGCTAGCTGTGATACTCTGACGCACAGTTTCAGCAAAAGATCTATCCACACTAACCTTAGAAGCTGTGCTGTATTGCCGAGACCGAGCATTTTTAGCCTTTTCGGAAAATGCTTTTTTAGCTGCCCATTGGGACTCACTACATATCCATTGGAGCCAACGGTGAGTAGCATACACCTTTTAGTGGTCGGGATGTATCCCTGAACACTTCGGATGTGCCCATCTTTTGCAAGTATTACATTCAATGCCATTTAATACTTTTCTGCAACAATATTTTTTAGGCACTTGTTGGCAATCATAATAAAGAAAATGTTTGAATATTGATTACAGCAAATAAATTTCACAGACGAAATAGACTTCGCGTTATGATGTGTATAATGCAATAAATTGATTACCAATTTACAGCAAAATCAGAGAAAAACAATCTTGAAATTGATTGGTAACAAGAGCGTGGGAAATACAACCAAGTTGAACGTACCGCGCAAGTTCGGGTCGGATGGTAAAAAATATCAAATTATTGTCAAACGTGAAAAACATACATGTCCATGTGCATATCTAGTGATTTCTTAAAACCTTCAACGGTTCCAGATTGTACCACATGAGTAACTAAGCTGTTCCACAATTGCACATTGCGAACAGAAAGTGCATATTTGCGGCAGTTCAACCTGCGGTGCTGTTGATAAAGATGATGTGCGGGTAAAAACCTATGCTTTACAAGACACACAGAATTGTTATAGATTATTGGCCAACGTGAAAACATACTTTTCCATAAGGGCATCTAGTGATATTTTATAATCGTCAATGATTTTATATTTTACCAATTGAGTAACTAGACTGTTCGACGATTGCACATTGCGAAAGGAAGTTGCTGCACTTCAAAATGCCATGCTATTTGTGAAGTTTATATTGATGACCACGCATATGTGTGTTGTTGTAAATATGCTGCAACGATGATTTATTTGAATAAGCAATGTCCAAATTCCGAATAATGCTTCTCGTTGCTCTCTGTATTTGTCTAAATGAAATTTTATTTCATATATATAATTAGAAGGTCCATAGACGAGCTTTGTCCCTCTGTTGTGGTGTTTCCAACACCTGAATGTCATTTTTCAACAAAAGGAACCCGTGGCAGTATAAAATATTCGATATGAGGGCGGATGTAGTTTGAACTCAACTTGCAGATTATATTGGCGCCAAACAAACCTAGTGCTCTTCTGAGGAGAATCACGTTCCTGTCAGCTTTGCTGGCAGAGAATCGTCATTTGAGTTCAGTTTCAGTTCGTTGCATAAAATATCCTATTTCCGACTAAATAATCACATCTAAATTTATTTCGAAAGAGGCGAGTTTACTAACAGTTTGACATAAGTTATTCCTAATCCAAAACTCGTGCTATTTCGTTTAAATACGATATTCCTTTCAACATTTCAAGAAGGTTTCCAGGTTTTGTGGAAATTAATCACCTCTTTTTATCATTCGCGATATTTTTAACTGCTGATCAAAGTCTTCACTGTAAATGACCAAGATGAATCCGATGAAAGTCAACGAATATATTATGGAAGAATTAATAACATCTTAGCATTCTTCTGGTCTTAGTGGAATAGCAAATGTAAACCTGTTCATACTATATGAATAAACTATACAAATAATGAAATATCCGAAATTATTGACAGATTACCCATGATAAATGGAATAATATATTCTATAATTTCAATTAATAGAATTCACACTTTTGTTTAAATATAATACAAAAGTAACATATCCATGGTGAAAACCAGCCACATTTTCAAAAATGTCTGACGACGAACCTGAAGAACTTGAAGAGGAAGATGGTGTTTATCTTGGTGTAGGCGAATGTATGATGTTTTATATTTTGTGTTCCAGGAATATGTTGGCGACAGAAATGAGCTAGGTGAACGTCACGGATACGGTATCGCAATTTTGCCAAACAGGGACACTTATGAAGGAGTTTATGCACACAATGAACGACATGGTCACGGATGTTACGAGTTTGATATTGTTTGTTACTTACTTTTTTAAGATTTCGAAATGGAGCGAAATACATAGGTGATTATCAGCATAATATGAGACATGGTTATGGTACAATGTGGTTTCCAGATGGGAGCGTATATGAAGGTAATCAATTTAATTACCATATACTATTCAATAAGGATACTGGGCTTTTAATGTGCGGAGTGGTCGAGGAAAATGCACGTATCCTAACGGTGATGTTTATGATGGTGAATGGCATGAACACACACGGCATGGCCAAGGAACATATCATTACGCTGAACAAGGGATTCGCTATGAAGGATCCTGGTCAAACGGACTTATGAACGGCTATGGAGCTATTATTCATGAAAACCAGACATTTGTTGGATACTGGAGGGATGGAACGGTAGGTGGAATACTAAGATTATGATCTTAACTTCCAAGTAAGAGAGTTGAATTTTGGCGATCTCATAAGTGATTAGGATTTGCTATTAAATACTCATGAGACACATAGTGATTTTGTCTATTTTTATATACTGAATGCGAGTAGTGAAAGTTGAGCTTAAAATATTCTTCAATCTTGTTTATGATCTCTTGAAAATATTTGATTCATATCATTAAATTATAAAAGTTGAACATTCTAACTGTTTGAGTATATAGTTTAGCAAATGCAAATGATATAAATAGTAAATTTTGCTAGTGATATATGGGTCGATCTTCAGCCAAATTTCCTAATTACAGCTGGAAATAGTAATCTTCCACAGTATGTATATATGTTTTTAATATATCATGAGCCTGGTTCAAGAAAAGTGACGTGCAGTCAAAAACTGCACGTGGGCTAATATACCGTCAGGTTGCCCAAGACTAGGCAGATACGGAAAAAGGAAAGAGCAATGTCATTGAGACTTCAGCGTGATTTAGCATGCAGTTCACTACCGGCATCATCGTTTTATTTCTCACAAATGAAATGATCTCATTGATTGAAAATATAATCGAATAATATATGATAATTAAAGTACTCGCAAATATTTTTAGTAATTAATTTGGAACAATATATTTTGGCAAATTTGTTTTAAAAAATTTTCCTTTCTGTCATTATCAGTGTTATTCTGTAATTGACGAATTAAATATAAAATGAAACGGAACCTTCCTTCCAAAATTTTCAAAATTTGAAAGTTGATAATGATTGGAAACAACATCGATACATATGAAGGAGATTCATGATGAATTATAGAAATGCTTGTATGATAACGAGATTAATCTGTCTTTATTTGTTTAGTGATAAGATGTTTGGGTAAAAATCACTTCAAACAGTTTTGTAAAACATGTTTATTTAGTATGAAATATTTCATTTCCATACATTTCGTTCACACACACACCACGACGGGTTTCGTAATGTTTGCACTCATCGTAATATATAGTAATTCTTGATTACTAGAAAGGCAATTGTAAATGTGGATGTAAATCAGAAATTCAATGCTTCATATAATCTATATTTTTATACCAGTATATATATATATATATATGCAGCTTCCGAGCAAACATTGAGCGTCATGGACGTATATGATTGGTTCTATTTGCAATCGAAACATTTTAAATACGATTCAAGAAATATTACGTCATACAACGGAACGTATCAGTTTTAAATATAGCAAAAAGGGTTTTGTGATTGTGTAGTACCTGTGAAAGACTTAGCAAACCGCGTGTTAGTTTGATATGCCACCGATGCCGAGCTGCATGAAGAATCACGCTGGAGTCTCGCTACATTATTATGTTTTACGTGAAATTTCTCCTCTGTCTAAACACCACAAATGTGCACTTACTCAGTACTTTGTGCTGTGCGGCTAACACCGGGCTAAATTGATTGGCCGGAGGTAGTGAGCTGCATGCCTGAACGGGCTGGAGTCTCACTACCATTTCCCGTTTTTTCTCCCTCATATCTGTCTAGGCCTGGGCGACCTGACAGTATCATCGCCCAAGTGCAGTCTCTGACTGTGCGGTACTTTGCCTGGATCAGGCTTTTGCTCTCATCCCGTACCATAATAGTTATGCTTGAGTCGTTTTGGTTTATCCTTGCCTCAAACAAGTCAGAGCTTTTAACTGGTATCTGCCTCTTCTTGTCATTTCCAAAATTTGAATAGATTGAACTTTCCATCAGTTCGGTGAGATGTGGGTCAGTGCATTTCGATGTGGGGAACTAGCTTTAACTCATGCAGTAAATGCTCCATCTACACGGAACAAATAAAACCGCAGCACAATCTGCGATGACATCGCAGGTGTTTTCAGGTTAATATCAATATGAAATAGTAATTTTGTTCCATGCAAAGTGACGTACAGTCTGTGTCAGTGCGTGGGCTGACACATAAAGACAGATAGACGAAAATCGGAAAATCCCAGTTAAACTCCAGTGGGTTCCGCATTCATCTGAGTAACTTTAGCCAATCGTTTTAATGCGGTGTTACCTGCGCAGTAAAGATATTTGTACACATTTGTACATTGTATCACGGTGACGTTGAGTACAACGCTGAACCCTCTAATAAGATTCCGGCTGCAGAGTTTCACTCTTAGGTTAAACCCGGGTTCACTCTTTATGAAAGTATATATTCAAGGTAATTCAACAACAACCATAGGATGGTAAAAATTGAAATTTAAGTGTATAAACAATATAAGAACATAAATTAAACAGTATATAAGTGTTCTGGAAACGAATAATGTAATAAAATTCGTCTAATTTCGTTTTGAAGTCATGCAAGCTAGTGGCGTGAGCAACGCTTGAAGGTAAACTGTTCCAAGTAAAACAGACACGGACAGAGTAAAAATACCTTCTACAGTTCAGGCGGGAATGGGGTACGACCAGATGTCAGATGTCAGATGTCATTTGAAATTTGAGAAAGGGTAATTCCGTTCCCCAGGTGGACCAACTTGATGGACTTTCGAGCCCGAATTGACAGAAACAAACTGGTATTGAGGTGTTAGTCACCCACCTTCAACACTTTTCATGTTATCAGAAAAAGTGTTGCCTGACGAAGAACCTCGCGTGCATGCTAGGAGTTGGATTTTTGGGTAGAGTCTAGATGAAAAGCGCATGGTTTGGGATTTGGTGAAAATTGGGGCACAACCAAAAAACACTCCGCCCAATACGGCCTTAATTAAAACTCAACTTTTGTACAACAATAATATTACATTATACAATTATGTCTATATTAGTATGATAACTGGCAAGATTTCCACGTAAATCTTCATTCCGTTTAGAAGGAGGAAATTTATAAAAAAAAAATCACAGTTACATTAAATTCCCGTCACTTATCATCTTATGTTAAAGATAATTACTAATTTTTAAGAAGTTTCAAATATGCTGCGACATAATTAGTAAACTTTACAATATTTAATATTGACTACTGACAAAATAAAAGTAGCACATTTTTAATAATACATATTATCAACTGCTCGAACCGTCGAAAATCGAAATTTCAAATTACAGATGATTGGAGACGGACGCTTCTTGTTTTTGCCATTATCGGCTCAACTAATTGGAGCTTATATTCTGACGCCAGCTGTGAGTTTTTGAATGCGCTTTTGAATATTTCCAATCTTGTTTATAAACCATTATCAAATCCGCGTTTTGATGAATTCAAAATCCTATAAAAATGAATATCCTGGATCATTTGCTTTTGAAATAAGAAACCTTTTTCTCGAATTTTGGTTACATTGGGGATTAAAAGGAATTGATTGATTCGGTGCACTTTATCTTCAAATCAAATGCCAACTTTTCAATCAGGCCTATCTGTTCATTCGGAACGCAATAAAAACACAGGTTCAATTTCGTTTATGCTTTTTCAATGCGAATATCCGTCATACTCTTCCTGCCCTATGATGGCTAACAGAACGAAACCGGTTGTGGTGTGTGTACAACAGAGAATCATGCAAGTATAATTATTTTGTTCCAACATGTGTCTAACATAATGTACATCTTTTTGTGCACATGTGATTGAACAGGTTGGTCTGTCAGCCTTACACAACAGTAGCATACAAGCGCTACTTGTTTACCGTTCTTCACTGTTTCAAGCGCATGCGGATCCTCATCCTACTGTCCCTACCTGATGAGTGCAAACAGCACGAAACCGGTCGTGGGGTGTTTTGTGTGAAGGAGATGCATGCAAATTAGCTTTTCTTTCGTTGACATGGGTTCAAACCCAGTCTACATGAGTGTGGGCTCATGTGATTAAACAGGTAGGTTGTACCAACCTGATCCAACAGTGGTAGTACAAGCGCAACTTATCTACCATTCTTCCACTGTTTCAACCTCATGCGGATCCTGATGCTACTGCCCTACCTGATGAGTGCAAACAACACGAAGTTTAACGATTTTTGTAATCTGATTTTTTTATATGGTCTATAGTTAGTACGACAGAATACGCGAAATACCAATGTAAAGATTGTTGCTGAACATGTCAACCTTTTCTATAAAATCATCCTTTAAGGAAAACGGTGGATTAGAAAGAATGAAACTTGCCGCACATCGGAACTTGTCGTAGGTAACGCGAAAGGATTTTAATCCGCAGTGATAAACTGTCGAGTGGAGTGTAAGGGATGGGGATGTGAGCAACACATTACTTTGGTCATCCACAAGCGCCTTGAGTGTTTGACCATGAATCACTTTGTGATTCCGTGTCTGAACATTCGTGGTTCGTTTACGAACCCTATATAACAGTTGGCTTACAAGTATAATCTTGTTTACCTTTAATCCACTGTTTCAAGGCTCACTGAACCTGATCTTACTGTCTCCACCTGACGACGGCAAAGAGCCAGAAACCGGTAGTGGTGTGTAAGGGATGGGGATGTGAGCAACACATTACTTTGGTCATCCACAAGCGCCTTGAGTACTTGACCATGAATCACTTTGTGATTCCGTGTCTGAACATCGTGGTTCGTTGTACGAACCCTATATAACAGTGGCATTCCAGTAGACACTTGTTTACCACTTTACCACTGTTTCAAGACTCACTGAACCTGATCTTACTGTCTCCACCTGACGACGGCAAACAGCCAGAAACCGATAGTGTTGT
>JACCGJ010024551.1:0-82730 GCA_013407085.1 Atriophallophorus winterbourni
TGTTCTATAACACGATGACTGGATCCGTAATTTTACGGCACAGAAAGTTTTGCCTATAATACAAAGCTACTTCTCCTCTTGTTTAATGGGCATTGCGATCAAGTGACATTCAGGGTAATTCTAGTTCACTAATTGTTTGGAGAGTCGAAGACACTTTTTTTGTTATGGCGATGATGCCTGGTGAACATTAAAGAAAAAAATCAATCAGTTCACCGATTTTATTTCCCAGACATTGTGCGATGATATAGATGCATTTCATTGTAGTTTCTCTCAACAAAGATGGGATGTAAAAGAAGAGGCTGGCGTAGTGCAGAATATCGGTTAGGCCGACTCCTCCAGAGTCGGTATTTGAAGTTTTTTTTACTTGCGAAATGGCTGATTCTTTTGAGGTTATATGTTGGAATACAGTACTTTATAGTGTCGACTGCATTTGTGTATGACACGCCAACTACTGGTGAACTTGGTGGTGTTTCTATTTGACTTTGTGCTGCATCTGTCTTTTCATTATGAAGTTTCGATGCGCTTAGTCTAATTTTCCGTGGCTTTTGTCTGCGGTCATTTACCCAACGAGTTATTGTTCAACATACCTTTACACAATACGTTATTTAATAAATAAATAAATAAATAAATAAATTGTATTCTTGGAAATCCAAGGCATGTTAAACATGATCAATAACTTCCAAAAGCATTGTACAATCAGATTATAGTATGTACATTTGCAAAATCAATTTGTTCAAGGTCATTTGTTTCAGCGGAATTTCAAAGTTCAATAAATATAAAGGTAATGGTATTTAAAGTTGCTTTCAGGTAATCGGTATGTGATCTGATATAGTACGAAAACACAGGTATTGTGAGGAAAAGTCGAGAATGTTTTGGGCAACACTGATGTTCAACGGATAAGGTCCATCGAAGATGTGTGGAGAATCTCTATTGTTGATGTTCCAAACATTTTCATTTTGATTGTTTAAAATAGATCGATCTTCCCTGAACATGAACCGTTTTCTTTTCCGCTAGGCGAAGGTGATTTATTCCACTAGTTTGAGGTCAGGGGGTTAGTTTCATTTTGGTGCGAATTGAGAATTTTCTATGGAAAAAATACTCAGAATCGAAAGAATGTTGTTTCGAACGTTATGAATATTTATTCAATATCAATACCCAGGAATGTTATTATTATATATATCATCAGGTAGAACATTTAAATTAAGAAGATTGCGAATTTTTTCTATGGTAAGAAAGGGCTAATGACCGATGACATAAACATTCGTAGATTTGGGGATGCTGAACGTGTCCGTCACAGCTACATCAAGCCAGCAAACTATATAACTGAGGAATCTCCATAGCAGCTGATCGTGTTTGCGCTGCAATGATTTTTCAGTTGCTTCATCAGCTTCTGGGTCTCTCAAGATTATTTAACAGCGATCATCCCTCTGCTTCGTTTGAGCTTGTTGCTAAGCGTTTTGGGGCCTTTTCCAACAGGGTACATCAGCGAAGATAATTGCAGTGGTTTCCGAACGCTCTCACCTAGGATTTTTCTAGATCCCTCTCAAAGTTGACCGTCAATATAAGGAGTCTTGGCTGGTCCAGCTTTGATCAAGCAGGTTTGCAATTCAGTTGAATAATTGATAATGGATCAACTGGCTATCAGTCCCTGCTACTGAACAACCTTTTGTAATCTTCCTTATCGTGAATTATCATGTCCCCTAGCAAAGTGTCATTTGTTTCCTCTGCGTTGGTGCGAAACACGCTTAGTCCATGATACGATTGTACACTATGTGCCTGTCGGTTTCGCTGGTTTCGGGACGTTTCCACTGCTGTAGTTGGAATACATATATTGTCCACTTTGGAGTTAGTGCAGTTTTGTGCGTTTGCCTTCACAGGACGATTAGGCCCGTTGCCGAAAGTCTCTTTTTGCTTTCTGACAACTCAATGTACCCTTAATTAGTTCAACGCTAGCACGAATGCCAGAATGAGGGAGAGTATGTATCATATAGAACACTTGTCGTCTGAAGTCATAAGGGATAAGTGGTCGGGGAGCGGTTTACGATACGTCACAATGAAAATCACCCGAGACTTCGAACAAGGGTAGAGGATTGATGCCAAGGAAAGAGGACTAACTGAGCTGGTGATTTCAAAATCGACAGCTTGCGCTGCAGCGATTTTGCTGAGGTCGAGTGTGGATGGCCACTCTATCACGCCTAATCCAGAGAGTGCATTCCCGAGATATGTCGTATGTCAGTCGTGATTTGACTGATAAAATCCAGGTGTCTCGTCTCTCTAGTGAAGTATCCATCCGCAGATCTGCTCATTGAGTAAATAATCGCTTATGATCTGTACACACGGTGAACTGTCTTCCCTGCAGAATGTGAAGGAAATCATTGACCTCTGATATACTGCCAATAGTTCTCGACCGTCTGTGTTATACCGAGACTCTGCCTGTGTAAGTCGTTTCGATAGAAACGACATCTGGGACGAATGACCCGTATACATACTGTTGTAGCACTGCTCCCACCTCCTTTGCGGCTGAGTCCCAGAATAGTGATAGTGACGTATCGGGCCTAAAGGGATCTAGGCGATATGCTTCTTATGCGATGTTAATGCTGATCTGGCTTCTTCTGTTAAAATTTGAAACTTTGCTTTAACACGACGCAAATGATCTAATGGCTGATAGATGCGCGCTCATCGCGGGGTGAAACGCTGGATAAATTTGAAGCTGGTTATCTCACGGAAATTCAGGACCGTTATTGTTTTTTTCCCGGTAGTTTGATACCTAAAGCCGAAAGTATATGGCCAATAAAATCGTTTGCGTTCTGACCAAAACTGCACTCGTAATACAGTGACTGAACAAACGATCGAAAAGTCCAGTAAGGTGACGAATATGGTCTTCCTTAGAGGTGCTAGCGACTAGTACATCATCAAGCATTACATAAGCAAAATCGAGGCCTCTGAAAACGTGATCCATAAATCGTTGGATTGTTTGAGCCACATTTCGTAGACCGGAAGACATGCGCACAAACTCGTAGAGTCTAAACGCCGTTGTAACGGCCGTCTTCTAGATGTCTACTTCGGCTACTGTGATTTTGTTATACGCCCAAACAAGGTGCATCTTACTAAAAATGTTACACCCGTGGTTACGGGCTGTCGAGCCTTGAATATGCGTAATGGGTACCTATCGGTTACCGTCGCTTTGTTCAGCCTACGGTAATCGCCACACTGGCGACAATCGTTCAGGGTTTTTACGGGGCCATATGCAGGCGAGAGGACCAGAGTTTACTAGGTGGCCGTAAATGGCCTAATTTTTGTATGTGCTGGAACACCTTGCGTGCGCGGACGTAATCGCCTAGTTTGTCCGTAAACCGGGAGAGCACTGCTCGTGATGTGCTGTTCTACATATATAGTGACTGCCGGGAGCTCAGTAGATGATTATTAGACCAAGTTCGGATATTTAGCGAACAACTTTGCATAGCATGGCTCTACGTCGCTAAAAGTCAAACCCGGAAGGATCCTTGATTCTCTGCTCGGGCTACCAAGAACATTGAGACGAATAGTCCCATTAATAAGATGCGAGCTTCAAGAATCGTCAAGGAGGTTGATATAACCGATTTCTTTGCTGCACTTAAGTTTCGGCATATTGAGATAGACGTTGCACAGGGGCAGTACACTCACTTTTGCGCTGGTGTCTACCAGAAAACGTAGACTTGAAGACATATCCTAGATGATGAAAAGACGACCCAGCCGCTTCGGACTGACGACGTTAGTGGTCAATACATGCTGGCTCGAGTTTTACGCTTGCGGCGTGCGACAGCATCAAGCATAATGCAACGTAGTGCATCTTCGCGTATTTTCGTCGTATCCGGCCAACAGACAACCGAGTCAGGCTAACCGAGCGTTGGCAGGATTTGGTGCAGGCTTGTGGCTTACGGATGAGTGTAAGGTTTTAATCCTGATTGCTTAAAGCTGCAATCTAAACCCCTAAGTCTGCACTTCTGTCTTCCTTTTCGTCACCCAATGTCTGCAATCGTCCCGTAATTACTGTGAAAATCTGCTCTCATGGAAACGAACGCGTTCTGAGACCCTGTCTGCCTTTCCCGCTAGTTCAGATACCAGTGTACTTTTCGCAGCAACAAATATTGTTTCCACGTACGCAGGGAGTCGCTGGAGCCATAGTTCGTTCATGTACAAATTTGATGTCCTTAACAGGCGGCGCATCTCCATTAGTATTTTTATTGTGTACGTGTCTGTTTCCTTTGGAATTCCCTACCCGAAACTCTTGTCATCTCTCCCAGCATCGGAACGTTTATTCGAAATTTGGATACTTATTTGTTGCATAACGATTTGACGACACCTGCGTTTTGACTCATGGTAACTATACAACTTGACTATACTTGACATTACATGTTTATTTTATACCTATTTCCTGAATGTATATTTACTATGATATGGTAATTGTGAAGCTATGTGCTTTTTGTGACAATAAATTCTTGAATCTTGAATCTTGAATCTAGTATGGTAGGTTGCTTTTTGCCGACAATATCCAATTTACGGAGCAGCTGATTGACGCTAAGGTAGTGGTCACCTTCGCGGGCAGCCAGGACTGAGTCGCGAACCTCTATCAACACATCAGCGAGGAAATTCTGCGTTAAGTTGTGGTGCCTCACTGTCATTTAGTTTCAGATCTATATAGGCAATAGTTCAATATTTTATTAACGTATAAGTAGCTAGGAGTTTGTACAAACCGCAGGGTATATTAAGCGGTTGTTCGAAATAGCAAAAAAGACGTGTTTGAGATTCCAAAGTCTTATAGCGAGTCACAATCGCGTGTAGCCTGATTCGTCATTAAATGTTTTGGCATTTTGACAGATAGGACGTCAACCCGAGACACAGCTATCTGCCACATCCTGCGGAACAGGTTAATTTGAAACCGCGTGCGTTCGGACATACGATCCTATGACTTGGAAGAGCATTAAACCTGGCAAATAGTTAGCGGGTGTTTGACTGAATTGGAAATCGTACAGAAAGAAAACTTATAGTTGAAATTGTGTTCACGGAGTAAATGTGCCTATGTAGTGGGAGATTTTATAGAGGTGGGAATATAGGAGACCTTTGACGAAATAGAAACAAGCGGCTTCAGAAGGCGTGCCTGGGAGAGTGTTTCAGTGAGTGCAAACTTACACGGAGAAAAAATATTTGTCGACCTTAAAGCCTACTCTCTTCATGTAACATTTCAGGCTCATGCCTTGGCATTTTTGAGCTCGAAAAAGGAGCGAATATAGAGTTGCATGGATGGGATAGGTCATACATGATCCGGCAGGTAAGTAAGATGCCATCGCGGTGAAGACGGTAGGAAACGGAAACTAAACTAAACTATCTGAACTGCATAACCTTTCCCCATAGACATGTTGTGCATACCATGGAGAAGATTTGTCGAACGTCGCTGGGCTTTTTAGAGAAGGGATACATCTCTGCACAGTCAAGGCTGCCAAGCCTCTACAGCCTATTTCAATTGTGGACGAATGTAGATATTCAGCAGTGTCCGGAGGAGAAACCGGTCAAACCTGCCGAAATCGCGACGAAGTTGGCCAAATTTGCGGTTTACTGCAGCTGCCGCTCTTTCACATTGTGTGGTGCAACTGAGATCGTGCTAGATGATGATACTATGATCCTTTTCTTTTCAAATACTCTGAATTATGTTTGTACCTTAACTCTAAGTGCAGGATCATTGTCGGATGGTGAGTATGCTAGACTTGGAGGTTTTGAATAGGTGATGATTATTTGAGGACCAGCTGTGTAAACGGTCTATATCATCCTGTAGCGCATGTGAATCCTTTGACGATTTGAAAGAGCGCCACATTTTGACATAGTCCGCAAATAGGAGGAACGGCGAATCAATGTTATGGACAACGTCAATGATGAATAGTCGGAGACTAAGAACAGAGCCTTTTGGCAGACTGTACTTGATTGGAAAGCTGCCTGAATAGCAGTTACTCAGACGAACACAGGGTCGCGAAGAAATTACTTCATCCAGAAGAGTAAGGATGACTCAACACCGCATGTAGCGAGTTTAATTAAAAGTATGTCATGGTCGAAACGGTCAAATGTTAGAAGAAATCCAGAAATATTGCATCCACACCAATGCGTTGATCGACGGATTTCGTCCAGTGATCTCACGCAAGAAGCAAGCTGGAAATGCATGATCGCTTGGCGCGAAAGCCCTGTTGTTGTGTGATTAAAGGTCGATTCGTTTTAATATGTGAAGCAAGATGGTCAGAGACTATGCTGTCCGTGATTTCGGAAATGACTGACAAAAGCACAATAGGGAAATAATTTGCGGGTTCCGACCGGATGCCGCCTTTAATGATAGGAGAGATAACACCTTTTTCTTAACTTGGGGGACGGTAGCGGAATGCATACAAGGTTAATAATACGTGACAAGTAGATGAGATATCTTCAATGAGATTACTTTCAGGAGATTATGTATATGCCTTCCAGTCCTGATAAGGAGTATTGCTTTAGACGTGAAATCTTCGTGTGGAACACATCAGGTGTAAATCTTATTTTCGGCATTTCTTCAAATTTATATGAGGGAGAAGAAAAATAGTAGAAGTTCTTAGGATAAATTGGGTTAAAATTGCGTTTGCAGATTCTGAGGCGGTCGATATGAGACCATTTGCGCTAACTAGGGATGGAATTCCAGGTTTCACAAATTTGAACAAAATTTTGGGGTTGTGTAGATGTTTCAGATGTATATTCCAATTTGACATTTCACTTGGCGAATAAAATATATGCAATGAATTATAGATTTCCCAAGCAGTTTGATTTCGTCCTGTCCGGTAACACCGTTATGCCGCGTTTTGCTGTGCAAAGGCATTTTGTGTACGGCTGCAAGGGAATGATTCGGTATTCTTTCGACGGTGGAGCTGTTTGTGATAAGCAAGACGTAGCAGCGCGTGCCGCTGAATTAAATGTCTATCTAATCAAGCATTAAGAAATCCCATGAGTTCGCTGCGACAAGTTGGTGGAACAGGCCTAGATCGGTAATCCAGCGGCTTTTACGGCGTGGTTTGTTGAAGCAGTCCATTAAAGAGACAAATGTGAATGTCAAAACAACATGAAATCTGTGATATAGAGGTTGGTTGGCGGAAAGATTTCCAAACATTAACTCTTCGTTGGCAATGAAGAGATCCAGAAAGGACGGTGTATTTGTGTTTCTGATAACGAGTAGCTCCGAGAAAATTATTGTATATTAGCTGGGTTGCCAATATTTCGAACAGAGCGGTGGCAAATGTGTGAGAGGCATGTTCACCATAAATGAAAGTTAGTCTATTAGTATCATTATGTTGGAGAATTATTTACTTGAAGTATGTCGGAGTGATGGCTGAAGGGATGAATAGAGCAGTGGATTATTACTGGGCGATCTATAAACAACCTTAATCAGGAGATGGCTGTCTTGCTTGAGTGAGATTTGGGTCCAGCGAACAACAGAGTCACCTAAGACAGGGCCAGATATTGGTTCGCAGCGAAGTGATTCATGATGATCGAACATCGCACCCCCTCCTCTCGATGTACGGTCACAGCGAAGTAATAACATATATTAAAAGGTGAGTTGCGCATCATAAACTGCGTTTGATGCTGTGTTTCTCGTTCGCCAATTTCCCATCGTAGCCTTTTTACAATTGCATCTACATCTGAGGCTAACCAACGTCAGGAAATTCAGACAGTCAAATTTGTAGCTCGAAGAAGATGGGCCGAGAGCCAGACCTTATCAACCTTATCATAGTAGTCAATTGTGATTTCTAGTAGACGAGGGGTGTCCGCGTAAGGCGTGTTTGGGCGTGTTTGCAGGTTTTCATATGGGGCTTGCCACTGTTGCATATAATCTTGCATGCGTTGTTAAAAGTATGAAGATAAACTATTCGGCCCGTTTGTACATACAATGATCAGGGATGGCATTTTTTGTTGATTGAACTTTGGAACTGCATTCAGTTTCCCAGAGTTGTTAGGTTGTGGCTTCACGAGCTTTGTGAACAGGTAGTGTTTGATTTTGTTTATCGAGGCGCATTTGGCACTACCTGACCAACCTTCAGATTTGTGCAAGCAGGAGCGATGCCCGTTTTGAGTAGAGACTCAAGACGTAGCATTCTGGTGACAAGCGCACCATACAGGTCCGGAAATGATTATGTGGACACGTTGGCGGTTACCTCCTCGTAAGTAGTTTCCTCAGGGGGTCCTCAGCTAGTTTCTAGTTCGTTGATTTGTCATGAACAACGGAGTTATGCATTTTATACAGCGTTATTCGACCAGTTTGTCCCTTCGATGCCGTTCTCAACAAGCAACACAGAAAAAGAATAACTCCTCATTTTTTGCTATGTCAGAGAATCGTGAAACGACAAATAAATTTTTTGCAATAAAGTAGCTGCCAAGCATCAAAGCGATTACAATGGATGGCGGGATCGTCATTATGAACATGCTGGGTACATTTTGCGCAGTTATTCCGTTCAATCATCTTATCAACACGACACAGTATGTATTTGCATTTAGTGATGAAAGGTATATATGTAACTGCGTAACCACAATCGGAATGTTAGATGAATAAAATGAATTGCGAAAAGAATCTTTGCTAGTAATCAAGCATGGTAAATTTGTATCACGCGCTGCAGAAAGGTGAGCAAATAATAGCTCTTAAACGGCGTGTCATTTTGCGGTAATTTGCCTGACGCCAGGATTAAAATAATAATTAGTTCACATCATTGATTGCTATTTATTTGACTTCTGTTTAATGTGGTTCTAGAATTCCACAGAAAATTCCGCAAGTGAATTTTCGAGCGAATAAATTTTTAGAAGAGAATTTTCTGTGTACGAATTTTTAACTTTCAAGATAACAGAACTTGAATTAAAATGAAAAGTATTCAGAGTAAATGCAAGCGGTGGTTTAAAAGCATCAAGAGTACATAAACCAAACACTCAGCGGCGGCGTTCAACTTGGTTTTATTTTCAACGCTCCGATAAATTATTATTACGAATTTTCGCTATTCTTTGAATTTGCTGTGAAACAGAATAACTATTTTATTAAAAGTAAATATATTCATTATATTTCTGATATTTTCTGATGATTAATTACCCTAGTGATAAAATCAGCTTGTGTTTTTCTGATGATTTGTCGTTACTCATACGCTTCACTGACAGATATGAGTACAAAAAATTCCAGCCTCAATGGCAAATGCCGCAATAAGATAGCTTCGGGAATTTGGTGCACAGCTTGCAAGCGTTTGCCTCACCCTAGCTTCTCAGGTATACATAAATCTCAAAAGAGTTGCAAGACAAACGCGTTCCGCCTCAAGCCGTGAAAAAGCAGCAAAGGCCGCCCTGGTAGACTGTTTGAGTTCGGTCTACCCGTAATCGGGATCGTTTATGGCGGCAATATAAGCTATCTCTCACTTCTGGTTCTTAAGTCCGCTAGAAAACCGCTCGGAACACTAGTGTTAAAATACAGCGTTCGCTCAAACAGAATTTTGAGTTATCCGTAGCTATGGGTGCTAAATTCAATCTGAAAAGACTTTATAGCTACGCTCAATCAAAGGGGAATACCAGGGAAAGCATGGGAGATTTGAAACTGGAGGGCTGAAAATTAGCCTTGTCAAAGTTGTCCTTCAAAGAAGCCGAGGTGTATGACGCCCTTATCCATGTTCGCTTCAACTAAGCTGAGTGATGGGATGGTATCCACTCACTTATGCTAAAGAATCCTGTCCCAGTACTTACAGAACCTTTATGCAAGCACTTCAATTCATGCTTGAACCTGGGAGTGGTTCCTAGTGAGTGTCAAGAAGCCATAATATTACCAATACACAAGAGTGGTTGCAGGTCAACTTTTCGTTACGATAGACCTATCAGCCTGACTAGCATCGTCTCATCTGGGGTAAACTATTTCCTGAATACTCCCACTAATTACTATGCAGTATTAGGTAATTCACCATTTTCAGCGTTATCTGGTAAATAAACTCAATGGTAGAGTTCTGTTTTTGTAATACTCAACTTTTCTTTAGCTAACCTCTCACCTTACTGGGAAGAAAAATTTATTTTTTATTTTTCCAGCATCATAACGAGGCGCTTCCTAAATACAACCCGGATAATCTCTTGGCTCCGCGACCGTCGATGATATCTAACGGATAATAAAAAACGTTTCGGCAGTGGCAGTTGATTCTCTGTAGCTTGCCACAGAAAGAAATTCGATTGGCTCGTTAGCCACTTACTGTCCTGTGCAACTGAACTGAACCTGACAAGTTCTCTGTATGGTATGGTATGAAAGCACAAGCCTGATCCAGGCAAAGTGCCGTACAGTCAGACTACACATGTGCTAAGATACTGTCAGGTTGCCCAGGCCTAGACAGATAAGAGAAAGAAAATATAAATATAAATGGTAGTTGTAACGAGAGTCAGAGATGATCAGAACACGAACGAACGTTGAGAAGATAATGCCTGATTGAAAGGCTTCAATCAACTAGAGAACACGAGTATGAGCTATAACAAAAGGAAAAAGGTTAGATGTGTAATACGGTAAAATAAGCTTGTGTACACAATAAAAGGAATGTCAACACAACACGACAGTATTGAGACTCCAGTCTGTTTCAGCATGCAGCTCAAAACCGGTGGTCGATCAATTTAGCACCGTGTTAGCCGCACAACACATAAGTACTGTACGATTGCACATCCTTTCTCTGGGAATGGTACGGCGCAATGCGTGACTTCACCCCGTGAATAGAAGCATGTAATGCAAGCGTATTGATGCTTTGTATACAGATAGGCTGATATAATAAACATTTGATTTATATTATGCTGGTGACGTAGTTTTCCTTTCTCATTCCTACACGGTTGCTCACGCTTCTTTAAAACGATTATGTAGTATCGTACCATCCTTTAAAACGCGCTTTGCGTCTTCGAAGTGCGAAGTTTTGATACAAGTTATAAATCCCACAAAAACTGTGCTTAGCCTCTACAATAATGAACTTGCGACTGCAAACTGTTTTACCTATTAGCGTAGTTGCATTACCTGCACGGATGTGCAATCGTGCAGCATTTATGTGCTGTGCGGCTAACATCGTGCTAAATCGATTGGCCAACAGTAGTGAGCTGCATGCTAAAACACGCTGGAGTCTCACTACCATTTCTATTTTTATTTCCCCTCATATCTGTCTAGGCCTGGGCAACCTGACAGTATCTTAGCCCACGTGCAGTCTGACTGTGCGGCACTGCCTGGATCAGGCTTGTGCTTTCATACACCATACATGCATACAGTTGCATTACCAGTAATTTGTGTTTATACAGGGAAGTTTCAGCTTCCATTTTAAGAGCTACAGTAATGTTTGATAACTTGGACAATCGGTGACGTCAAAGAGGCTTGTCTGTGAAGTTCAAAGACAGCGTCTATCAGGCAACATTTTTTGCATTTTTGCTGTACAAATGCGAAATCTGTACACTGAGAAAAAGAAAAAATAAAAGGTAACCATGTGATTCGTTATCAATGGGAAATGGCGCAGAAAAGAGCGCTGTCTTCAGATAACATGTTTCTAAAGTTTCTACGTATTGCTTGAACTAATCGAGATTTGCAGTTATGAATACTTCTAAATCTGTCATAAGTCGACTGTCGTGTAATTTGTCTGTTATTTAATTCGGCTGTTTATTAATTCATCTGTTATTATAATTCATCGCTAATCGCATTCTTTGCTCTATTATAGCTGTACTCTGATATAGACGAATAAAGCCTGGCTTTATCTACGACTACTCTTTTCTCTTTGTGTTTGCTCTACTCACGACAATTTATTCGTCTATATTCAATCTCAATGGAACGTTTCCTGAAACCCGATCGTTTTGACGCTGATCCAAGCAACGCTGATTCGGCAAAATTTTGGAATTATTGGTTCCGCACATTCAACAGTTTCATTAATGCCATCGAAGGCTTGAATCCAAACAAACTTGATACACTCATTACACATCTGGCTCCTCATGTTTACGATTATATATCTGAATGCCCCTCGTACGAGGATGCCGTTTCGACACTTCAGACTTTATTTGTTAAACCAAAAAATGAGGTTTTCGCACGTCATCTTCTGGCTACATGCAAACAAGAAAATGCCGACAAGAAAATCAAATCTCTGGCCAAAGACTGCAATATTCACGTTGTCTCTGCCGACGAGTATCGTGATGATCTTATGCGAGACGCTTTTATAACCGGCTTAAGCTCAAATCATATCCTTCAACGGTTACTCGAACAGTCATCTTTATATTTGTGACTACTCATCCGTGCCAAGCCCATCGAACTATTCACAAAGTTGATCACGACGGTCCATAATGGAAGCACTTGACTCGAGTTTCACTCTCATTTGAGCTCATCAGCAGTGCGTATCCACCGCTTCGGGGGTGGGATTCGAACCCCCGACCATCACCATTGTAGTCCCACGCCTTAACGACCTGTGCTACCGTCCACCGTTTGACGATCGCAATTAAGCGTTTATGAACTGTTCTCCGGACTGGCACATTTGAGTAGCTTTGTTTGCCCGACCAGTCCAGGAGCCAGCAATATCTATTGTGGTCGTGTCAGGTCTTCCCATCGGATACGGTGTAAGCTAACACCAATTAGCTCTGATGGGCGTTGTTGTTTAAGCGATATTTGGAGATCTTTATCATCTTTATCTTTTCAATCTGCTTTTGACTACACTCGGTCTATTGATTTGGCTGAAAAGCAATCAAAATCATTCAATCATACTTTTCCCTCTTGTGCTTTTCTAGACACCAACTCATCTATTAAAAACGATCCATGTACCACTGCTACACCGGAATTTATAGCCGCTGCACCGACTATTAAATCTTCTTCTGAGGATTTTCGAAACACCCTCGCATACGTTGTCCAGCTCTAGATGCTATGTGCAAAAACTGTGGGATACTTTCAAAAGGTGTATGTCCAAAATTAAACATTCTCCGGTCTCCTCAAGCATTCTTTTGTAGAAGTATTGTAGACCATTCTTAACACGCCTTTCGGTGACTGAAAACGCAATGATCCTAAACATAGATATCCGGTAATTGTCCTATTTTTCTTTTTGAATAGGATCTAAAGAGCCGTTAAGCTCACCATTGCATCAAAGTTCACCTGTATAATCCTCATATATCGATGTGGAGTCTCACATCATATTCACTTACACTCCAACCTGTATCCGGTTGTTTACCAACATCGGGTGGAGAAAACAAGCTCAGGCTCATAGTTCCGTTTATGTAGCTCATGTTTGCCAGATCAGTTATCTTTTAAATTGTCATGTATCATCGTTACTGTATTCGTCACGTCGCACATACTGTTCTGATCAGAAATTTATCTCAACGCTTTCTATATTTTCCTAGTTTGCTTTTATTCTAAAATCCGTTATGCTCTTTTGCGTCAGCTTCAAATATTCACATCGTTTGTCACACTGGTTCTGTGTTTCGTCAACGTTAAGCACTTCTTCCCTCAAACAACATCATGATTGACACTATTGGGAAACCTTGCTGTTGCATGCAATTCGGATCTAACAATTGTTTCGAAACCCACACCATGTCCTCATGGAAGAAAAAGTTACTTGATGCAGCCATTGGTGATTAGATTGACGTTAGGAGCCAGCTGTTCTAGTCTCATACGCAACGACGCTCTCCGAAATATGCTATTCGGTAATAATGCTAATATAGAGAAGCAGATCAACTTCCATAGGTTACGCACGTTGGGTGACGTTTTACGGATGTCGTGGCACCGACTTCCGGAACGGAAAATCTGGTAGTGGCCAAATCGTCACATGGCATAGGCAGCTAAAAACCCTTACTAGTAACCTTTCCAAAGTCGGCGCATCACGTCTTCCTAGCTGTCGTCCCCTCGATCAGATATTTCAGTATTTAGGTGCGCTTCATGATATGTCCCGAAACCGTGTTCAGTGGCGGTCTTCCACTAAGCATCTTCTTGGAGTATTTGCTTAAGATAAATGGCAGTGAAAGCCGCAAGGAAGCTGTCATGCTGTCATGCACGGATGTGCAATTGTGCAGTACTTTGTGCTGTGCGGCTAACACCGTGCTAAATTGATTGGCCAGAGGTAGTGAGCTGCATACTGAAACAGGCTGGAGTCTCACTACCATTTCGTGTTCTTTTTTCTTCCTCATATCTGTCTAGGCCTGGGCAACCTGACAGTATCTTAGCCCACGTGCAGTCTCTGACTGTGCGGCACTTTGCCTGGATCAGGCTTGTGCTTTCATATATCATATACATGCTGATGTTGCTCTGCTCGTTCACAAACCTTGTCTGAATGCCTGTTCCGTTCGAGGTGTATGCACATCATCACAGTTTGTTTGTGCTTAATCTTCTAGGAATCCCTACCTATTCAAATCCCACGCTTTCCCATGTTTTAAAATTTAACTTTTTTTGGTTGTATTGCAGTTAAGCATTCGGCACAGACTACTGGTCTAATGCTGTCTCGGATGATGATTATGAATAGATTGACGCAAGGTCCTGCAAATCTTTCCTGTAAACCACTTACAAAAACTACATTTTAATTGGGACCTTGGCGTACCTTACCTTCAGGACACCTAATCTTACTGCGCGAAACATTTACTGAATTTAAGTATCGCACGCACATTGATGCTCGTACACTTCATTTTATCTAGGCCGAGAATATTATTTAATTGACCTAAGCTTCAGTATTTATTTTACTCACTTCAAACCTTTTGCAGTAAATCGATCTAACTATGAGCTGTATTTTTCCTCGGCAAGTATGGGCTGCCCATTTAGAGATAGTAAGAGTATTTCCATGCTTCGCAAACATTTATTTCTTTATCCTAAAAGTTGGGCATCATGTCTATGAAGTTGAGTAATCGCTGGAGTTGAGACAGAAATATATAACTTCCAGGACTGCCAAAGCCAAATTGTCATTTCTTAGACTTGAGTGCCTCCATATAACAAGTGAATTTTAAGCAGTTGTACCTTAGAAAGTGGATATTGGTCAGTTCGAGCAGTTTTCACAAACGGGATGCTTTATGCTTCCGCTGTTTGCTCCATGCCACATTTCCAAATTTGTAGAAGCGATGGTAAAATCTGCAGACAGCTGTTAAATGATGCTTGCTGATTGAGACGTTTTCCTCATGCTACCTGAGTGGTTGCACGGCTGTGCACTCGTGCAGCACTTCTGTGCTGTGCGGCTAACATCGTGCTAAATTGATTGGCCAGAGGTAGTGAGCTGCATGCTGAAATACGCTGTAGTCTCACTGCCATTTCTATTTCCCCCTCATATCTGTCTAGGCCTGGACAATCTGACAGTATGTTAGCCCTCGTGCAGTCTCTGACTGTACGGCACTTGGCCTGGATCAGGCTTGTGCTTTCATACCATCATACCTGAGTGGTTACAATGCCGAGCACTTTGCTTTAGTGGGCTATACAATTAGTATTACTGGAAGCGTAGAACAATTAATTGTGAATGATTTATGGTTGTTTAATCATCCAGTACTTATGCACTGCGCATGTAGTAGTGTTCTACATTGGTTTGCCGCTGGTGTTGAACAACACATGGGAATCTGTTGAGAAAATATTATTAATTTCCTCAAAAACTCATTATAACTTATAATTTATGATTCTTGATTCTGATTGGTCCATTTTGTCGGCCATAATGAATCAATGTATAAATACACACGAGCCGCAGCCTAATGGCTTTTTGGTCAGAGACGGTAAAGCTCATTGTCTAAACGGCCTGCCTTTGTTCTTGCTACGCGTAGTGTTGGGTTAGTTAGTCAATTGTGACTAATAGCATATAGGTATTTTCAGTGTTAAACATTTTGGTTCAACTCGGGTAGAATATAACAGAATCACAACTTTTCTTTCTCCTATTCGTAGAGGTATTTGCAACTTGACAATGTCTCAGCCCAAGTGCAGTCTATAACTCTTCAGGTTCTTTGCACTTCTCCAGGTTCGTGATTTCAAACCTACATTTGATCATGAATACAGCGTTAGGTAACGCTCGACGAATATACTTGTATGCATTGGGTGCAAAGGAAAAACATGAATTATGATTCGAGACATTTGCCACAAGTAACATGAACATACACCAATCAAAGGATGGCATCATTTCTATTTGCTGTTATTGCAAAACAAGATGAATCATGAAATTAATTAAAATAACTTTTGTTAATCACATGAAAACCTGTTTTTTTCTCGATTTATGTCTTTTCGTCTATCATTTTATCGGCCTCGTTCTGTCCATATCTCATCACGCTTTATATCCATCTATTTAAATATATTCGTTATCATTATTTATTTATGTGTCTATGTACAGTTCATCCGTCCGTTCATTCCTCCATTTGCCTACCTGTTCATTCATGCACCCATCAATCCATCTATTGATTCATGTAGACCTCTAGCCCTTTTTTCATATAGTTTTGTGATTATTTCTTTTATAACTCATAAAATTGGTTTTAATCGTCTTACTGAACTTTGTTCCACGTTATTAGGAATTACACTGCCGATTCAATACTAAATTTGTCGTTTTATCCTGATTCAGCATACAATACTTTACCAGTATTGTTTAAACTGTCAAACTATCATTGGATCCGGAGAGGATAACTGTTCGCCATGACTGTTCAGTATAATCAACTCGTCTTAACGGGAGGACCAGGTGTATTCTTTAAGCTTTTATTGAGGTAATTTGCGACTTTGTTACTACGAAAATTCTAGATGGAGAGGATGCATATTCAAACTTATCTACGTTGATCTCATCGCATTTCTCATTCTGTACGCCGCTATCAGTTGCATTTATCGTTTCGCCCTCCCGGAACATCTGCAGAGGGGCTTCGAAAGACTCGTTCTCTTCACTTATAACTTCCAATCTATGATTCCAGTAGCTTTCATACTCGGTTTCTATATACAACTTATATTTTCTCGATTTTGGTATCAATTTAACGTCATTCCGTGGGTGCTTAAATTTTCCATGGCTCTGGTGGCTCATCTGCCTGGAACTGGAGATCGTGCACGAATTTTGAGAAGAGCGTGTGTGCGCTACATCCTCGGAAGTTTGATCATCACGTGTGCCAGAATTAACGTTGTTGCAAGAAAGCGCTTTCCTTCCTTCGAACATTTTGTCTCTGCTGGTAAGTTGGGTATACAACTTACGCGTCATTGTTCTTGCCCGCATAATCATCAAAGACCGCAAGCACCGAGGTTCATCTCTCGTGATACCTTGGCAAGCTTATATATAAGTAATTGGAATATTATATTTAGAAATCCATTGAAGCTATTGAAAATCAAACGCAGATACATTGTGAAAATGTCCACATCTAGATTCAAACTTGGTTTTAAACAACCTATGTAAACAGGTAGCATGATTACATCAACAATTTTTACAATTTCCAATATCATTCGATCCCGCTTTCCTTATTTCACTCCACAATAACTTACAAAGTTGTTTACACAACGTGAGTATTGTTATTCGACATGACCGTCCCATCAGATAATTTTGCTGCTGATATTCGAATTACCTGACATTTCATTTCTTTTGGTAAATTATTTGCTTCATCCATCCCACAAAAGCACTTGTTACACTGACGCAGCTGGCACGTGTTACGAAATAGTACGGATGCTTTAGCAAGGGTTCTCGAAATCTCGTCGTTTTATGCGTCCCCGCTTACTCAAAGCTACGTTGCAATCTACGTTTTCAGATTTTTCACTGTCGACATTTCTTGTATCGCAATAGAAGTTTGCATTTAATTAGCGTAACATTCATTTGCATGACGGTCAACACCGAACTTCTGTTAAAGGTGAATCTACATTAGAATTTGCTCAGTCTAAACCGGAAAGCTTCTTACCGTCTTATGACTTTCGGATGCATACTACCAATCACATAACAAAAACAAACAAAAGCGTTTTACACCGTTGTCGTTTGCCCCTTAGCCTAGTAAAATGCGCACATGGTGTTCAGATCATATTCACTGCTACCTTCGTTGTTGCTCACACCTTCGCATGCAATCTCAGTAGTTTTCGAACCTCGTTGCGATTGATTATTAAAAATCGGTTTTATATCATTCGATTCAAAAGAGCATTTAAACTAAAGAAATATCGCAACCGTAGTCTCTGTGTAGGTTAAGCGTTATTCTGGTATCCCCCTTGAAGTAAATGTGTGGCTACGTGATTAGTACGTTCGCTATGTGGTGAAATATTTAGGAGGCAAAAGGTTAATTGTAAATTTGCAAGACATATTCTTCTGTGGTTTGTATTTATATATAAAATCACGAGGCTTCTCCATGCAACATGCAGCGCAGTCATAGACTGCACGTGGACTGCGATACTGTCAGGTTGCTCGGGCCTAGACAGATATGAGAAATATAAATATGAATGGCAGTGAGACTCCTGCGAGTTTCGGCCTGATACTCACTAACGGTGGCAAATAACTTAAGCACTGTGTTAGCTGCACCGCACAATTACTGCAGGACTGTACATCTCTGCAAAAATCGAAGAACGCAACTTCTATACAAAGGAAACGCAACGTTTCTTAACACATCGTCATCTAGTGCTCATACGAATCTGCCCAATTAAGTTCACGTTTGATCCTCATTGGGAGAATAGCAAGCCATTCACTTCATTTGCTTGAATGAAATGCTGAATTGGCCATGGCAAGAAAGCCATCAAAAGTTGATAATTTCCAGTTAGTTGAGCATAAATACCACCAAGTTGTGCCTTGAATGCATCCGATCATTCATGTCGGTTATTCCTATTCGAACTTTAAATAACAATATCTGAACTCCCCCGGACGGCATGAACACACGGAGTTTATCCCAGAAAGTATATTTATTGTCATGAGAGATACATTTGTCGCTTTTAATGCTGTTATTACGAAGAGCTGTTTCCAGTCAGCTTCGGTGATAACGTTTGTCACGAGTTTGATTAGGCCACCCATATAAAAATCATGATTTTCGCCATCAATGTACAATTATAAAAATGAGTCTGAATGCAAACGAAAACAGGAATGTTAATGCACTGTGACAGAAGCCTATACTTTAATGCGGCCGCATCTGAACCGTCTCTCTTCGGGGCAAAGACAATAGCATTCCTTCCTTTGGTCTATTTTGGAAATTTTATTCACAGGATAAAATATCGTATCGCATCACACTCGTGTCCGTTTACGCGCGTTTTCAGGGTGCACGGTCAACATTATGTCACATGAGCTGTTAAAGATTAGTCACTGTGATCATAATGTCGAGTAATTCCCTTAATCGTTAAGTTGTATTTTTGTTGTGAGTAAAATATTAGGCTTATTCTCCGATATTCCTGTTTGAGTGAGGCGAGTTAGCTGGGTCTGTACTATTTGACTACAATTATTTTTGCTCTTATGACACAAATCGTTATCTGATATTGATGTTTGATTGGCATATTGGCATAATGAAATTATTCTCTGGGGAAATAATGGGAAGTAGAGTTTTTAAGAGCTGTACTTGCCCATTCCGATTTCGCTCACACAAACGCTACCAATTGCTTCTTACTTTCTGACAGTGAAAACGACAATGAAGTTTCATTAAGGAATAGAGAGAGGATGCCGACTGCTGTTGTGGCAACCCTAATTTTCGTAGCTCTTTCGATACCATCATGGGTCAATAATTTTTCTACGGAATGACAAGCATAGTTGACAAATCTAGTGAACTATTGCAGATTATTGAAGTGACATACATATGCCACAGCAAACTTCCTTCTTTGCATCAATTCTAAAGAACCTGGGATTACGTAACCGTGCCGCTAAAACGTTTCGGATTTTAATGGGCCACTGCCACATCTGATCGAAGGGACTCCAACCATTAAGTTGTACGGCGTGATCACTAACAGGATTACAACCGTTGGTCTTTAGCTGACTAAAAATTGGTATTTTTCAAAGCTTTGCTTCTTATACCACTTGAATTGTGGTTTGAAAGTTCGGTGTTTACAATGCGTAACTGATCTCGTTCTATGTATCAATCTGACAATCGAAAACGTTTATGCTGATGCAACGTCTTACATGCGGTGGAATCAGCTTATCAACAATATATATATATATATCTTATGAATGCATCGGCTGTCATCATCAACAGCAGTACATCGGTATGTATGTATGAGTATGAAAGCACAAGCCTCGTCCAGGCAAAGTGCCGCACAGTCACAGACTGTGCGTGGGCTAAGATACTGTCAGGTACCGAGTGCCTAACTTTCGTACAACGATGATACGTTAAAGTCTTAAAAAAGATGGGGAAGGGTTGGACATAAAATGCTACTGAACCTTTAGAAAATTAGGCACAGACCCTGAGAAGAGGTTCTTACATCTGGAATCAAACACACACTAAATCAAGTGTTGTGAACAAGTTGAGCGCCATTAGCATGAAAACTTCCTTGTAGCTTTCACTGTCACGCATCACAACAAGCTTTGATTGTCACTTCATTTTTTAACATACAATTTATTAAAACTCCCAGATGTCCACAACATGACCACTGTTGAACATTATTTTAAAACGTGTCGCTAATAGCCAGATGCCACTGATCTGTTGAACCACAACGTGGAAAACGGTTGTACTAAACCACCTATCAATTTCACATCCGTGATTCTTAGATGTCACTTAATCACAATTGCTCGCCCAGAGATTTCTATTGCATGTATCTTTTTCAATTGACAGGAATATTCACGGATGAAGAGGTCAAACTTTTGGATGCCATGCAACTGCACGTTCAACCGTTCGCACCACTCGTTTGGACCACCTCAATCATTACTTTAGCAGAGAAGGAACGGCTAATTACGAATCAGCACGCTCTCATCCTGCTCATCAATGTAAGTCGATGCCAGAAATCCGTGCCGTTCGATTACAAGCCCTTCCTACGTTCCACTGCTAATCATCAAACAAAAGAATGTAAACGGTTTGCAGCCAAATCGTTTTCAATCTGTTTCATTCCAACTGCATAAACCGGTCGATATGAGCACACAGCTGTTTTTCTAACAATAAGGTCAATGTGTTATTTCTTATGACCACGAGAAGCAGACATTTTTCAAGTTCACAAATCATTGACGTTCGTTTTAATAATGCACTCACTACCTTTAGACATTCCAAGATCACTCAACATTATTTCTAGTGGATTATCTTCTCTTTCCTATTTAATATACCGATTTATCTAGGCAACCGCTTTCCAACCTTGTAATCTACACTATTGTGGAGCACGGTAACATGCTTTGACGTAAATCTTCGGTTGATATTTCGAAACTTATTTATAATCAATTTAACCCATAGCTCTCACACGATATGGATACATAGTTGATGATTTGGACAGCTTTATCTGACTTGTATTCGTATTTCCTTCTGTTGAACGTCCTGTTTACTTTTACGAAATATGATATCATAATTTGATCAATTTTCAATAGAAGGCTTATTGTCGTGGTACACGGACAAATTGATGGCTTAAAGAATCTAGCAGTTCGAAGGATGAGAACATGATATTTCTGTTTTCGTGTTGTAGCTCGTCATGCTTCTACGGCGCCCAACCAGTTCATTGGTTACTTTGTTGCCCTCTTTTATCTTCTATCTTCGTTATTCCCATTCGATACTAATTGCAAATTAGCAATGCTGATATCTAGCGACAGCTCTTTTTCAACGATAGGTCAAAACACTCCGAATAGTCCATTCGTATTTTCTCCACCACGTGACATCTGGGATAATTTCATCAGTTGCTCAACCTATTAATCACCTTGTACCTTCACCTTGTTCTCTTTCCTTCCAGTACACTTCTGTCAGTCTTTTGATTTTGCATGTAATCAAGAGTTAAACCTTGAATTTACCTTACGCTGACAAGGTTGTGTTTCTTGGGACAGGATGTTTGTTTTAATATTTAACCCTTTGTCTACTGACGGTAACTCGAGTTACCACCTCAAACAAGCAGTAGATTGCTCAGTTACTCCCGTCAGTACCTTCAGTCACCATGGGATTGCACTTGTCATGCGTCGTCTGGCATATGATCCATAAAAAATAATCAGGTGTTTTATTTATGCCATAATTGAGCAGAATAACACAAAAATATCATAAAATACGTATATCCAATTACCGTAGACAAAGGGTTAAAATGATTCGAAATATTTTTCTGTGGCGAACTTTTCTAACCCATCACTTCTCCTATTTATGCATACCTTGGCGCATTCGCGTAATCTGTCATTTTCACCTAGAGGTTTTTCTGTCCTTTAATTGGGCGTGCCTATTTTGAGTTTGTTGGATATTTGTCGATTTCCATTCTATTTCCGCCTATTGTGACCTCAGGGTCGACCTGACATTGCTGCCGTCTCACATGCACCCGATACGCATAGCGGACTTGGTCACAGTTGTTATTGATTCAAACTTTTAACTGTGGCACTGGATAGTGCGAATGGGATGATTGCGAGTCACCAAAAATATTAAAAGCATCTAAGCGTCGGTCCCATCCCACACTCAAATTTTCCAATGACTTTCATTTATGTTGCCGTTACATGGAATTCTTACTAAAACGCGCCTCTTTTGTGGAATGTTCAGTCTGCCCATCTTCCCATATTTTCTTTTTTATTCATCGATCAGTCAAGCTGTCTTCTATACCTCCCTTGCCATTCCTTCCTGCCATTCATCCGTTCGTCTATCTATCTATCTATCCCTCTATTTATCTATCTATCTATCTATCGCTCTTTTCCTAGAAGATAGTCAACTTTACCTAAATGCGAAATTTCATTCCACTGGTGTTGTAGATTACATTCTTTTCGTGTAACAAATAAAATGGAGCACGATCGAACTGATTCTGTTCACGGAATTTCCACCTTCACAAATATTCATACAGTAGCTTTCTATAGATGGCACTTGCCTCTTTTGTGCTCATTACGTCGTCCGAAAAAGTTCAACCATTTGATCCAACCTAGCGTGAAAGCTTCTCACATCGCTTTCTTGAAGGTTTCCCCTTCGATCGAATATGTTCAGCCTAAATAAATTCTTCCGTCGTAAGAATGTAATGGCTGATGTTTTGTTGTGCATTTCAGTCAAAAGCGACGACAATTTAAACACCCGTTTACAGAAACGAGGAATAAGATTGAAATAGGAATTCTATAATTCGTGGTCTGGTGTCCAATAGCGACCTTATTAACATCCACAGCAACATTTTTTTACTGAGTTTGGAGGAATTATAAGCGTTTTTGCCGCGATGAGGCTTTGTGCATCAAACGGGAGTGTCACGCATTCCTATTTTCAGTCTGTTTTGTACAGTATATGATCACATGCCCCTTATCAAAGATTCCGCTTTTTAATGATTTATGTATGGTGGTGCACGACCATTAATCTTTTTCATCTGTCACCATTTCGTTCGACACGTGGTTGACACTCACCTCACTCTGAAAGCCATTTCTGTACTGCATGAATGATGTGCATCGTCACGGGGGAGCACTTTATCGGCCAAATGGTCGCTCTGTGCCTTTCTCCGCGATCAATTGTTTAATGATGACCTCATGAGATAGAAAGCGTTAATGTGATTATCGCCTCTATGTCAAGTTATCATTTTCGCCAAAGGCTCGGTCATTTATTTGGTCCAAGCCGAAAGAAAATTTTCACGCCCTGTTTTTGTTATAACGCTACAGTTCTATAATAATTAGACAACTTTTTGATATACCTATCATTTTCCATGGACAACCTTTTTACCTGGATAAAAATCCATTCGATATGTTGCATTTTTAGGAAACGTTCAGTCAATGGAGCGTTGTCGCTGGATTTTGTACTGTCTAGCATTTTCGGTCTCAGTTTCTCAATGACTGTAGTTCCACCGGCATACCCGTTTCCTGGCTGATAATGTGCCTTCCTATCTTCCCGTTCAGTGTAATAATGCTCATATTCACTCGATCCAACGAAGGGTCCCAGTGACTCCGTCAAATGAGCACTGGTGTGAACTTATATATCTGGCGCGTGATTTCATATTCAACCTCATATCACTCTCCAAACAACCATACTCATCTACTTAATGCACTCCAATACCACTTCACAAATGTGCAATCTTGCAGTACTTCTGTATTGTGTAGCTAACACCATGCTAAATTGAGTTACCATCGGTAGTAATCTGCATGCGGAAACACACTGGATTCTCACCGCTTTTCCTATTCAACTCTTTTATCTGTCTAGCCCTGGGTAACCGGACAGTATTTTAGCCCACGCGAAATCTGTGACTGCGCGGCATCATCATCAGAGACTGCATGACTTATGTAGCATGTGCCGAATGCTTAACTGCTATACAACCATAAAAAAGCAAAATCCTAACAGATGTGGAAGGGTATAGTATATGGTATGAAAGCACAAGCCTGATCCTGGCAAAGTGCCGCACAGTCAGAAACTGCACGTGGGCTAAGATACTGTCAGGTTGCCCAGGTCTAGACAGATATGAAAGGGGAAATAGAAATGTTAGTGAGGCTCCAGTGTGTTTCAGCATGCAGCTCACTACCGTTGGCCAATCAACTTAGCACGATGTTAGCCGTACAGCACACAAATGCTACACGATTGCACATCCGTGCAGGATGGGGAAGGGCGTGGCTTATATAGCTACGGATTCTATAGAATGCGCGGTAGTTTTCGTAGACCAGGCTTGTGATTTCTTACTTACACACCAAATTACACATAGTCTTGAATTATCTTGAATTGTCTTTCCAATAGGTCTAACTCGTGTGAATTCTTTATCATCTTGAGGTTTTGCTTTTTTAATCTTCGTCTTTCACGCATCAGCACGAGACAGATGACTCCACCAAATTCACTCATCTACTCTGATGAAGCTCGTGTGCATTTAGTTGAGGCTGTCATGTCTAAATCAACAGATAAGTGGGTAAACATGATCACAATAGCTGACGTTTGGTCAAGTTTTCCTCCATTGTTTTTGCACTGAAAACGGAATCGTTTATCACAAATCGACTGCTATCCTAGTAACCCTTTTGTGATCCCCATACACCATGATATTTTCACCGGCGCGATACATTTACGTTTGTGTATTTCCGGCTTGTGCTTTCTGAAGCCGATCAGAATCGATCTACATATTTTAATGTTTCCATTTTTACCTACCATGGATAGGGGAAACTTTGAACACATCTTAAATGTCGCTAATTTGTTTCAAATGTTTCAAGACAGCTCTCCCGTTAACACTTATTCCTGTTTATTTGTGTTTCAGGAAGTAAACAACATTCGCCAAGGTTTATTGAATTTGTTTTTCATGGATTATGTTTGTGTACCGCTTGTTTACACACAGGTAAGTTATTCACTCGTGCTCATTTTTCGTTCATAATTTCACCTGTTAACTAATTCGCAAACTCCGCTCTCACCTGCACATTGTTTACCTTTTTATGATCAATCTTTGCTCCTTTCGATTCGATTGTGTTTCTAAAAAGCTGATTCATTGTCTTCTGAATGTATTCAATTTCGTTTTATTCGATCAAGTAGGTTCGTTTTCTTATGCTTTTCAGCTTTTCTCTCCCAGAGAAAATCTGTAGCTTCTCCCATCACCGTTTAGAATGATGTTATGACCATTCAACTCAAACCGCTTGCCATCTTTCGTACCAACCTCGCTACCTGTTCATGGTGCTCGAACGCTCATACTTTTAAACCAAGGCGCCTCCACGTTCAGTCAGCTTGTCTCTACTCTGCTGTTAGCGGCACAGGTTATGAACGCTTCCCTCCTTGTATAGCTCTGCCATTTTGTTGTAAAAGAGTTGAGTGTACAATTTTTGATCGATGCATGTTTTTTTATTAGCCTACATCACTCGTTTTGACCATAACACATCGACACCCGTGGCGACATGAGTGCATGTTGCATTTTTTTGATTCCACACGGCTGTGCTTCTCCATCATTCTCACCATCCGCTGCAGTTCATTCGGGATAGCGTTTCACCAAAGCTTGACCCCCATGCGATCATAACGAATTCAAGGTAATACACGGTTTTAATAGGCTAAACGCAACGAGCTTAACAATAACCACAGGATGGTAAAACTGAAAGTGTAAGTGTATAAAAAGATAAGCAATTGAATTAAACAGTAGTCGGGAAACGAATAATTCAACAAAATTCGTCTATCTTCGTTTTAAAGTCCTGCAAGCGCGTGGGCTGTAGAAGGTAAAGTGTTCCAAGAAACACAGACACGGTTGATGTCTACCATGGAGGTTTCTTGATGGTTTCATGCGATGCACACACTAGCTCGATACGGCTGTCTATTACACGCATGAAAACCCACCAACTACAGCGACTTCGTAAAACGGGATCAGCAAGATAACTGCTCTGTAGCTCGTACCGTAACACGCCTCAAAGACGTTTCTCAAAAATTCACTTGGCAAGCCTATTTAAACATGCTTACAGTAAGAACCCCGCTGAATACGCTTTTCAGCCTGACCCTTACGTGTAATTAACCTTTAAGTAGCTGCAAGTCGCGCGTATCATGGATTTATTTACATGCAAACCTTGAATCAATACTCAAATTGCGGAATGTTAACCTACAGACAGTTTTTAATTGGTGTACAATATCTTATCAATTCAGGTTAGCACAGTTTTGTCCACTTAAGCCAGTTTTCCAAAGCTGTCGTAGACGGATCTGATCAAATCGCCTTTTCACTCCTTGTCAGTAACGGTCTCTGCACTTGTCACGTTCTTGAGGCTGGCCCCGTCCTGGATTCACATGCAGTTCCCTGCAGGAATTTCATTGATCAATCGATTCTTGCGTGAATGTCTCGATCGAATTTCGTAATCTGATATTGTTGTCGATTGGGCATCAGCGATCTGTTGGACTGCGGTCTGTTATTATAAATACGACGCACTGTTATCCGTCGATGGTTATTCTGCGTGTTTGCGCGTGTTTTTCTCCTGATCTGCAAGCTCATTTTAATGCACATTTTAGATACGAAACAACAATAACATGCGTTACAATGCAATTCTCTTTTACTAGAAATCCAGGTCTGTGGTTGGCTGTTGACAGCTTCCTATCACTTCTGATCAAAGTTAAACGTTTTGCCATGGAGCTTGCTTTTACGGCGATTGCTATTTACCATTTGTCGACGTGAAAATGTGTGCTTAGCCCTGACTCATTCGCCTCCCAAATGCGTCATTCAGTGTCCCTAATATCCACCGATGTAACGGCTTTCGTTTAGTACAGCTGATTTTACTGGAATATTAAACTCATATATTGCACTACTGGTTTGTTGCTGAACGGGTTACTGGATGGAGATAGTTGAATGATAATCCTTGAGCTTTGAAAAGCGGTTGAATGGTAAACAACATGTGGCTCTTATCACTGGTCACCCAGCAAATGTTTCCAGGCGGTTAGATTGCTTGGTGAAATACGCCGGTCGGAACAGAGCAACAAATGAAAAGTGAACAACATGTTTTCCATTGTTTGCTATTGATACATGCAATATGAGCTATTTTGTCAGACGGTTTACACATTATTCTTCCTTCCGCCGTTGTATCGGAATGTTCGAGTTCTGCTGCTGTTAACCACATCAAGCGGCGGTCCATCGATCGATCCTAAGATTGTACACTGTCTCTCATGTCGCAAAACAACATCACATCACGTAATCCTGCACCCACAATTTCGCTCTCGTCGAAATTCTCATCGCGCGATAGACGCCTCCGTTTGTTTTCACTGACCGTAATTTGAGTGGAAATTCACAAAGTTTGATACAGCACATAAACAGGCGACTTCAATTTCACATACCGCTTAATTTCCGGCTTGTTTTCAAATGTGGGTTGGATTTTAAGACATTATCGTTGCCGGTGCCTGTTAACCAGTGACAATACCGTTTTAGTGCGCTTGATGGCGAGCTTATTTTTATAATTCGCTTTCGATACAATTTAGTAGATTTCAAAAGCGCTAAACGAATCCTTCATCTGTCTATGCTTGACCGACCTGACAGCCTATGATTGCGCAGCACTTTGTATGGATCAAGGTTAAGGCTTCAGAGATAGATACATTCCCATTTCTTGTATATATATATATTATATATATATATATAATATATATATGTGTGTGTGTGTGTGTGTGTGTGTGATATGGGTTCTCGTGATATATTGTGTGTGTGTGTTGGGTTCTCGTGATATTTGTAGATCGTTTTGTTTCTGGTGACGCGAATCAATTCTCTTGCTTAACAATACGAAGCTATACTCTCTAATTATTCTTCGTTTAGGCAACTGACTCTCATTGAACCAAGCGATATACTTCGTTCGCTTTAATCATAGCATCTTCGCCCCTACTCAACTCTACCACGCGTAGTAAAGCATGATATAACTTCGGGGGTCCTAATTAACACCTCAGACTTGCGGCACATATAGCGTTTACTTGTGATTCCAAGTTTAGTTTTTATAAGTTAGTCGCCTTTCATAATCGCAGAGACTCATAGTCTCGACCGCGCTTGCTCTCGTTGCTGCTTCAATTACAAACAAATCTCGACGTTTTCTCATGTCATTCGCAAATACGTAAAAGCGGTTGCATCAAAAATGCAAAAATTCATCCTTCTGACGTCATCTGCTTCCGACACTGTAGTGGTAGCGTATACGTCGACGGCGCATCTTCATTTGCATAAAATTTACATGCTTTTAATCCGCCAACCTTCTATCGGCCTGCATTATACGTTCACAGTGCTTACACACACACACTTTGCAAACACCTTTTTATTCAGCATGCTAAATCGACTAACGTGACCTTAACCAACCTTGTACACTTCAGGTCGTCACGCTGTCGGTCTATTCATACTTCATCGCATCGCTGTTTGGTCGACAATCCATTATGGATAGTTCACCGCTGATCAATCCACATGACACGAAGGATTGGTATTTTCCGTTCTTCACAATGACTGAGTTTATTATCTATGTTGGCTTGTTGAAAGTGAGTTTGACAGTACCGTGTTTGCTTGTTCGCTTTAATGCTATTGTGACCTTTTGCAATTGAATATTTTCTGTGGAATCGGTTGAAAAACAGTGAAACAAGTGACCCTATGGTATCCGGACTAGGCTGTTTGACTAACCCAACCTTACCCAACAGTGGCATACAAGCGCAACCTGTTTATCATTCGTGCACTTTTTCAAGCGCATGCGGATCCTTATTCTACTGTCCCTACCTGATGAGTGCAAACAGCATGAAACCGGTAGTGGCGTGTGTGATGAAAATGCATGCAAATGAGCTTTTTGGGATGCGAGACATATGAGAAGTATCTAATTTGAGTGTGTGAACCATCTGCCGTACCATTTTCATGCAGTGGCGTTTGCCATCCCTTTGGTATACCCCATACTTAAAAAAAACTGAAGATGGTCTGGTTACATGGTGAATTGCTTCAGACCTGTACATGCACTCATTCGATTTAGGACAGCTTGCATTGTTTTGCACGTCCGCGGACGGCAATGCTGTTGAGCTTCCGTGCGAAGGTTAGCTGAAATCGCTCCGAGTGCTCTACCACATTCCTGAGCTGGCTTCATAAGCTATTTGCTCAACCAGCTGATTGTAAGATATGCTGTCGCCTACTTTGGACACTCGAAAAATCAAGCGCGTAAATGGCCTGGAGTTGGTTGGATATCCAGAACAGGCACTTCTAAATAGCATTGTTTACTGTGGCTGCTAGACATTCGCAATATATTCTCCCTTATATGTGTTAAGTAGGGTGGGTAGGGTTTAATCATCGACTATGCACCTGAACACTATTGACCTTGCTATTCTATGCGCTACGCAAGCTAGTCACCGCACAGCATCTTCATCGGTAAATTTACTTAACGAAGCTCGCCTACATTGCAAAACTACTTCGACTTCTACAGATAATGTGAAAGATGCGAAGCTTCAAAACAGTATTTCAACGAACGTTTATGAGTGTAGGCCGGGGGTGTGCGTAGGACAATACATTTAAAAGCTCATGAATCACTTCTCTCAGTGGTGCCAGGACTATGCATCTTTTTAGCCCCTTTCATCACTACATGTCGAGTTGTCAGTAGACCACCGCTAGACTTTTGAAGCTGATTTTTGTCACACCTTTATATCTTGTTCGCTGATCTTTTTTCGAGAAATTTGAGTGGTTACAATAACATTGTGGATAATGGGTATACAAGCTTAAAGCCATTTTTCCGTCTGTTTGCAAATGTCTCACGCTCCATTAAATCGAAACCTCATTAAGCATAACTAAATGGCGCTTTTATTTGGTTGCTCAGAGCCCGTTATGGTTTTTGAACCTGTCACCTCTGGCGTCAGAAACGACTATCTCTGTTACTCAAGGGTAGAGTCTATAAAGCGACAGTTCGGGCTGTGTTACTATATGGGTGCGAAACCTGGACCTTACGTAAAGAACACATTCAGCGTCTCCAAGTATTTGACAACCGGTGTCTCTGCAGCATTCTAGGAGTTAGCTGTTACAATCGTATGCGCACCGATGCTCTCCGAAATAAGTTGTTGGGTAGTAATGTCGATATAGAGAAGTAGATCAACCTGCATATGTTACGCTGGTTGGGTCACGTTTTACGGATGCCGAACCACAGACTTCCGAAACTGATTCTTTTTGCGACGCCACATCCTAATTGGCGTAAATCTCGGGGTGGCCAAACCGTCACATGGCATAGGCAGTTAAAAACCCTTACTAGTAACCTTTCCAAAGTAGGCGCAGCGCGTCTTCCAGGCCGGTGTCCCCGCGATCAGATATCGCAGTGGTTAGTTACGCTTCAGGATATGTCCCGAAACCGTGTTCAATGGTGGTCTTGCACTAAGCATATTCTTGGAGTGTTTGCTTAACCTTGTATGTTGTCAAGCGGAGTGACGAGAAAAGCTTGTTATGATGCACGACAGTGAAAGCCGCAAGGAAGCTGCCATGCTGATGTCGCTCCACTCGTTCACGAAACTTGTTTGAATGAATGTTCCATTCGAGGTGTAGGCACCTCTACCCTGTTTGTTTGTGCTTACTCCTCTATAGAAGCCGTAGCAATTTAAGTCCCACCTTTCCCCATCTTTTAGGATTTTACTTTTTCATGGTTGTATGGCAGTTAAGCATTCGGTACGTGCTACCGGTGTATTGCTGTCTTTGATGATGACGATGATGACACCGGTTCGTAAAGTTGAATCGGTTTATTTGTCGTAGTAAATTACTAGGGCACATATTCGTCGCGTGTTCTTTTCCACTAAATCTGACTTCGGTCACACCCTTAGAAATTTTTGCGCCAAGCATCTGGATGTATGTGTGTATGAAATCCGAAGCCTGGATCCATGCACATTGCCGCGCTGTCAGAGATCGCACGTGGACCGAGATACTGTTGAGGTGCGCAGGCCTCGACAGAAAGAAACACCAGCGTGTTTCCGCATGTAGCTCATTACCGGTGGCCAATTTAGCACGGTATCATTTGGGGAATACTGAAATATTGCGGATCCGTGCCGGATGTGCTTGAACCCTTCTGCAGAAACGTCTCGATGTCAGATCACTGTGCTCGGTATTACGTTTGAATTGCTCCGCATTCTCTGCTTTGGATTTTGGGTCATATGTATTTTGACTGCGATGATTGCATAATGGTACATGCTCCGTGATCGTATTTGATGTATCACAAGTTGATTCTAACTAGATGCTAATTTCCTTTACCGAATGGATACGGCCATGATGTCGTAAAGGCGAGGATAATTCCTCATTTGCAATGAGAAAATTAGCTTCCTGCCGGGACTATTCTAAGCCACCATTGACCTTTAGGAACAGTTTGGCAATACTCCAATAACAGCGCGAATATTGTTTTTTGGTTGAAGACTGAATTTATATATGAGTAGTATGTGACGATCTCAACGCAAGACGGAAGCACACTGCGTACTTCTCGTTGCTTGTGCATACTTCTGTAAATTGCAATTATCGTCTTTATCTCTTCATCCAGGTTGCAGAAACGTTGATTAACCCCATGGGTGAAGACGATGAGGACTTTGACATCAATGAAGTGATTGACTTCAATTGGAAGGTTAGTTTTACTTTTTCTTGTCTGTATGTGCGCCGGAGTTTTGTCTATTGCATTGTTCGGTGCTCTCACTTACCGCCGTTTAGCAAGAAGAATGACTTTATGCGTTTACACGATTTTTCCGCGACATCAAAAGGCAGCTAGCGTCTCGATTACAATGGACGAAAGTTCAGCGTGCTTTATTTTTGGCGTCATGTTGTTTCAGAATTCATTTGAAGTTTTACTTATTGGAGTAGCCAAGCATGCAAAGTATAAAAAGTACACGCGTAGGTCCTAAAATGTCCTTTGTTTACACCGAAACACGTGATGAGCCGGTAAAAAACAACCACGTTAATGACTACTGAAAAGAGAACCATATGTGGTAAATTCACAACAACACAACTTCCATCATATTTGCGTGCCACATTTATTGTGGTTGGCATTCTAAAACCGACTCCGTCTACGTTACTCACATACTGTTAACTTTAGAACGCTTGGTCTTCACTTATACCTCAAATTGTTAAAACTGAAGTATTCACTCAAACAAGCTCGGATGTGCACGGATGTGCAATCATGCAGTACTTCTGTTCTGTGTGGCTAACACCGTGCTAAATTGATTGGCCACCGGTAGTGAGCTGCATGCTGAAACAGGCTGGAGTCTCACTACCATTTTTATTTTATTTTTCGTATCTCTCTAGGCCTGGGCAACCTGACAGTATCTCAGCCCACGTGCAGTATCCTACTGTACGGCACTTTGCCTGGTTCAGGCTTGTGCTTTAATACATAATACATATACTCGAACAAGCTTCTCGTTTAATTTAATTCTTATCACTTTCGCCGCATCATGGTACATATATGGTACATAGTTAATTGACTCAACCTGCATCATGTACCACTATCCTAACATGATATAAATCTTCATATAAATGAGAAGTAGAGAAGAAAATATAAAGAAAAAGCTGTGGATCTATTATGGTACAAGATGTCCATAGGTAATACCTTCGTTGTATGATATAACATGAGTCAGTATTGGTAAAGGATGTCTATGACCACATATGGCTCGCCTCAATAGAGAAGCACACAACCTCTCTCTTCGCTGTCACTCACGCAACTGTTGCTATGCAAGTTTAAATGAGATTTCGGCATGGCATTACAGTCATTTCTCGAGATGCGGCGAAAGTGTTAATGGACCTTCGTTTCATCTACTAGTTGCCGTCCTTTCTAATCGCTAACCGCTCCAGTTGTTATCCCGCAACCATTGTACAATGAATGTTCATATAATCACTCGCGCATTTGTTCGACCCCTCTTTTTCTGTCTAGACTGCATGGTGCATCGTTGATGGAATGAAAACGTCTCCACCTGCTCTTGTTCGCGATGCTTATTGGCGACAGTCCGTGGTAGAGCTTCCACACACAGAGGAATCACGGCGTCTCATTTCTCAACCACTTCACGGTTCCATGTTTGATGTCGAGTGAGTTCCGTTCCGTTTTGGCTAACATTTGCCGTGACTACGCTTGCTGATTTTTGTGCTCATCCATGACTTGTATTGTAACATAAATAGGATTTGTTGATCACGTTGTCATGGAAATGAGGTTTAGGTCTTTATATCTTCCCACATTGGCCGTATTGTCTGCCCGATTTAGTAGTTTGACTTGTCATTGGTGTTCGTACTCGCGAGTCACCGAGATCTTATTAATCTAAATCAGAGCAGCAGTGAAAGGGTCATCTTGGATCCCCGAATAGTATCATCGAACAAACCGTGATCTGTCAGTGACATTGGTCATATTTTCGTGAAACTGCACGGCATCACACCAAACTCAATATAGCGCGGTTATTGTGAACATATCAGTCGCGTTTACGTTGTAGATGTTACGTAACGAGACCTCAAATCTGCAGTGCTTTGGGATTAATGGTATAGGTTCTGAGTATATCTGCATGCTGGTTTGTACATTGTTCACTAAGTCAATGTTTCATCACACCAAGATGAGCACTGTCGGAAATTCTTGAGCTTTTTTCGGTATTCAAGGGCTTCCGATAAACTAGCTGTATACCTTGCGAGACGTCCGCAGCACCATTATAACACAACATCTCACGCGGACAACATTGTATATCTAGCTATCTTTTTTAATCACAAGCTGCTTAGCGCATTGTTTTGCTTTATATTTGATATTGCAGGTATCTGCAACTTTTGTTAACACAAACGATCACCGTTTACATTCGACGCCATTTGAGAGTGAATCATATTCGTCGTTATTTCACTTTCCTGAAATCCTTTTTTAGTGGCCATTAAGCCCTGTTGTAACAACTTCAGTGCTCATCCGAGATACAATGTCACAACCATTATTGTTTAGACATTTTGAGCTAGGCTAGGTTGATCCACACTGTAGCTGATGATTTCCATAGTGTAGCTCGCCGAATATTCATAATATATTCCTAACTTCATATAATTTATACGAATGTCCGTTTTTAATAAACGGTAATTATTTTACTGTATGCGACCTCTTCGTATTGGCTCTCAAAACCATTTACTTTCAGTCATGCTTTCAATCTCTCGATGTGGTTGCTTGATTTCACTCTCACCATTCTATTTTAATTTTCTTCCTTGTCGAGTTTGTTTGAAGCCGGTGTGTCCCGGCAAGAATCCTCGATACCCACGCGTGACTTTTGTTCCATCTGGGTTTCAACGTTCTTATGTTTACTACCCACTATTTAATGATAAAGCCCGATTACTAAACTCATTCTAGCTAACTTCAAGTGAGTTAGGTGCTCGCTTGTGTGTGTGACAAATATGGTGCTTGTTCTCTCCCCGTTTGGTTTGCCCGTCTTCGTACGTGTCAGTTCAGAGGTGTGTGATAACTTCAAGCGTAACCTTGCCCATGGAAGTTGCCGTGTCTCACTTACCGTGCCTTTGCTCCTATTCAGCTTACCAACTTCGGAATATTCCGGCTCGGCGATATCGGTCTCGGGACGTAGGAAATCACAGGTTAGTTTGTACTTGAAACCATTGATTCACGGCAAGCTGGTCGATGTCCTACCAACTTCAGTCCTCACATCAATTATAACTTTTTACAGTGCTAGAAGTATCATTAGTGTGCATGAATGTGCCTTTTTATAGTGTTTCTTTTCTGTTGGATGAGGCGCCATTGGCAATGAGCTACGTGAGAAAACTCACAGCAGCTTTTTTGCCATTACGCCTTAATATGTTTCAGCCTGGGTACCGTAAATGTATCTCAACCTGTGTGCAGTTTGAATATGCGGCACTTGATCTGGCTTTATTCTTTTGCTTTCGTGCGGGCTCCCATGTATTTTACATCTTTTATTGCTTTCTACGTTCAGCCCGATGGTATTCTGACATCGGTCAAGCAGCTCCAATCGTTTCAACAAAACTGGCGTATTTGTCCACTTTTAAATTATAAAAATACTTTGTGTTAGGTACAACAAGATCGGGCGCAATAAGCCTCACAGCACCGGGGCAACTCTAATCGAACACCAAAGCAATTTCTTATACCAGTAATGTAGATGTTGAAATTAGTCAATACACTAAAAGTTCACGAGTTAGTCGTTTTTTCTGCGCATAACTTCGGCCTGAAAGTTTTGATTGTTTTCGCCACCCAGCCTTCTGCGAAATTCTTTTTAGAGCGTGAATAGGTTATCTACCACGTTTTATTTTATCTTCATTGGAACTGCACTGATTAACTGTGTACTATCCAGCCCACGCTGATTTCCGATGAACCTGCTTAATCAATGCTTCGTCTTGTCTTCTCTTTAGTAAAATATCGATAAAAGCTAAGCCCCCATTGTTCTTTCGATTCTTGAATGAAGGAAATGTTATTGTGCGACGTCGTTAAAATCGGTGCTTCCTCATTGCGTATCAACTCTTTCAATGACCACTTTCAGTGGTCCTAGCCAATTATCACGTAAGCAACAACTCGGACAGCTTCTGAGCTGTGACCTTTATGGCTTTCTTCCGCTCAAAATAAGACAGATGGAGCTATTTTATCATCGGGCTATTATAGATCACATTCCTAAATGTCATCTTGACCGATAACCGATATTTTTGTACTGTGGGGTCGCAAGCCTGGATCCAGGTAAAGTGCCGCACACTCCACGCCTAAACACACACGAGATGTAGAATAGCAGCAGCATTGGGCTTAGCGTTTTCTCTTTCCTCGGACGCTGCTCATTGCCGATCGAAATCGAATTGACTTGATGTCGCAAGTGTAATAAAGAATTACTGCTTATATACATCAATTTTACTAGTAGCATTTATTGCCGAACAAAGTTCCTTTTAAAGATTCGTTGAACGTGAGAATAATGTGCTTGTTATCAGTCTACCACTGTTTGTTGAGCCCGACTTGTTTTGGTTCTTTTTGCAATTAGTGTACTCGAAACTCACTTTAATCGTGTGACCTGATCTGATTTATGTCATGCTGGTGTATATTTCGTATGTAGTGATTAATTGCTCATTATAAAATTACCCTCATCCTATTATTTATCGCGCACTAAGTCCCTTTGGTTTGGAATGAAACATAAGGTGCCATATTGACGGTTTGGATGAAACATAATGATTTTCTTAGTGCAAATAAGGCAAATTATAACTGCGGTTTGCTAGTTCCTGTTTTACGTTTCAATTCAGAAGTGAACCTCGAGTACAGTGCTCCTGCGATTTGATCATTTGTTTAAAATGTCGAAGAATGTGTTACTTGTGAGTAGTGTCACCGATGAAACAAAGTCGTTCTTGGTACAGTTATTTGCGTCACATTAAACCTGATACGCTAGGCCCAACAATTTGAACCTCAGTGGTCGTTTATCAAATCGACGTTTTTTAACGGTATCCTTACTCTGCCAATCACTGTTTTTTCGGTATAAATTGGAAATTTCTGCACATTGGTTCATAATTGTTATCTATCAACCTGCACCATCAAACTTGTCTGCGCACCGCGCAAATTTGCAAAAACCAAGTACTCACACTGTATCAAGCAATATAAAATTTTATTGTTTACAAAAAACTACGCTGGGCGTTACCTTATACCGCCGTTTTGTTTGTTATTTTACTCGTTTTGCGAGCCGCATTTTTGTAACCAGTTTATATGATTTTACCGGTGTATTCATACACCAACCACTGCACGCCTTTCCGATGTTGTGCTTCCATTGTTTATGTGTTTGTCAAATATCCTACACGATCTCTGTTTGTTCGTATTTTCGAGGCTCAGTGAACTTTTCTTTGTCAGGATCTAGCTCGGCGTTCTACTACGAAACGCACCAGCATCATAACAAATTTGCTTGGAAAGCTTAATATCACTCACTCCGTGGCCGAACAGCATGATGAGACGTCTAGCTCCACTGAAGAAGTGGATTCTAGAGGATCTTCTCTGGCGCTACCGAAAATCAGCATACCCCCCTCAGGAGATTCATCACGATCGCCTGGTCTTCAGATGCATGGTGTCTCGTCTGGCATTGGTTTCGCGGAACCAATCGCCGAGGAAGCGGAAAGCGAGATGGACACCGAGACACAGTCAAGTCCTAGCGGCGCGCAGATACCCAGCACGTCTACAGCGGGTGCGTCGTCATCAGGACCTACGCATCCGCCGAAGAAAGATGACGAAGACTCCAACTAAAAAGGTACTATTGTTTTAGGTATTTACTGCATGTTGACTCGTGATTTCAATGCTTCAGGGTCATTTGCGCAATTATTTACGGCAATACATAATACAAGATAGGTGTAGTGCCGTGCATATCTGCATGCGTTCAACTGATTCTAGTCATTTTCCATACGCTGACGCCCCACGCATCGTCAAAACTTGTTTGCTGGATTACAGTCCTTGGTTAAATATACACAGTTGTCTTAATTCTCGCATTCGAGCGACGCACGTTTGATGTACCCCTATTCGTGATTTTTCAGAGACGTATTCTTGAATCTTTGAACTCACCGAGTACAAGGATGAGCTGAGTTGAACTTTCCTACGAGAATCCCCCGTCGCACCTGCCTGGCCATTGCACCCACGCTTTGCTGTGTCGGCACGCAAATTGGTTTTCAACTGGACCGCGCATTCACACAAGAATTTTAATCCGCTATCTTTATATACTTATCTCGTAATTTGTGCTTCTCTACATCACCTTTGTTCTCTACTTTTGCTACCCATGGTTAGCTATCAGGTTGGAAAGGCGAACTATCAAGAACGACGAAAGAAACTTATTGGCTGTTTGCTTTTGTTTTCGATATATATTTATTAATGCAACCTCGAAATTTTTGTTGCTAATGATTTAATAATAACGCTCAATTAAAATAATGCTTCGCTGTCGTCTTTCCTGTTCATGCATGCTTTAATCCTTAGGCTGTACAGCAGACTACAGCTGCTTTACAACAGACTAGAATCTAACTTCCTAATGTTCGGTACGCCGTCATCTAAATTCCACAGCGGCTGGCACCCAGCAGTTGGACACAGTCGGATCAGGTTTTACAAGCGTTGCAAGTGAATATAGTTTGTGGGCAAATTAAAATATCCCAGAATTGGATTGGTAGATCTAAACAAAAGATGACCGATTCCAACTTCACAGGCGGTTATTTGACTCTGTCTTAAAAATATTCTTGCATAAAAGGTTGTTTTGCTACGGTTATTAGGTGTCTAATTATTGTTACATTTTTTCGAAGAAACCCGTGATAATACAACGGCTCGAAATGAATAATCAAGTAATGAGTTGCTGCAATGAGCTTTTGTTGGGTTAGGCGTCCTCACCCATGATACGTGCGACCTTGGTAATGTCCTTATCCGAACAGTGTGGATGCATGCTGTAACAAGTAACCATACGCTTTAATGTCCTTATCCGCTCACTTCGCACACCCCTTTCTGTTCTCTATATAAACCGTGTCCTGATTCTCGGCTTGGTCATTTTATAACCACCCTGTGTTGTTCCGTTCTCTGTCTCGGTGGGCTTGGTCTCTCGTATCATCTAGTTGATCACCTGGCACAACTTTCTCTCGAATCCACTACATAGCACTTTTCCGGAAGCCACATGTGTAAGCGTTACACCAAATTACCTGAAGTTGACGGACGGCATAATCCTTCAGTGTCTTTCGTTCGTGCTGTGACTCCAAAGGTTTGTGAACTCCCGTGACGGGTAAAACTGTACTGGGCGGTGTCATACAAAATTGGCTCACACACCAAAAAGGTTAACAGATGGATACCAGAGGAAAGCTGTCTCGAATACCTTGTAAGTCAGCTTAGTGGTCTAGGCCTGGGCAACCTTACAGTAATACCGCCCACGTGCAGTCTCTGACTGAATGCAACGTTACAAGCGGCGATACTCGCCCATCACAAATTAAACGTCCCTTACACGCTAAGCTTTGCCTCTAAACTTAATAGGTTTGGTGAATGTAAGAACCACATGACAATCTGAACAACAATCTACTTCAGTCCTAGTGTTGTACTTGTTTGATTTGTCTGTGTAAGATAGGCCTATTTTGTTATTTGACTCGTGTGTAATAAACGCCTTTGACCAATCGGTTTTCTTGTGTTGTGGGAGTCGTGGTTCAACGCGATTAGCACTGATCAGGTTGGCCTCAGGGGTGAATTGAGACGCAATCGATGTGCGTGCAATGCAGCGGATAACGTGGTTAGTCTGGGAGTGATGACCCCAATGTTGTGATAAGTGGCCAGATGTTCGCCAGCTGTCATTTGCGGGTTCTCTCACCCCACCCTATACACTAGGTCTAGATTCGTGTGGCAGCTTTTGTTTTTCTATCCTGCGCTTTGGGCCCTCATCGGTTCATCTGTCTTTACCAGGTTAGGCTACTAATAAAATATATTGAATGAATCCAAGTAAATAAAACAATGACGGTTACAGTTAAGGCAGAGGCGAAATCGTGCTCGTCGAGCCAAATACTCTCTAGGTGTTCTAGTGCCACGCCTCTTAACCTCACAAGATGGATATGTATATATTGTAAAGATATCGGATAGCGCAGTTTTTTGGGTAGCGTTTCGCTTCTGGTAGAAGCTTCGTCAATATGATTATGCCAAGTTCGTGTACACTACAGATTTTGTTATATTGGTTAGTAAATCCCGTCCGCTGTCTAGGTATACACGTTACGCAATGGTTCTTTTTAGTATGACCGATTTTGCCGTAGGACTGGTAAACGAATCTAGATTGCCATATTAAATAACTAGTGGGTAATTAAGTTCGGATTTCCATGACTTGGAATTCATGTGTATCTAAAATTCTGCTCAGTTCTATCAAACATGAAGCGCTTTGGGCGTATATCATCATCACAGACAGCATTAAACCGGTAGCATGTACCAAATGTTTAACTGCCATAACCACGAAGAATAAAATCCTAAAAGATGGGGAAGGGTGGGACTTAAATAGCTACGGATTCTATACAAGAGTAAGCACAAACGGAGATGAAGTGCCTACACCTCGAATGGAACATGCATTCAAACAAGTTTAACATGAGTCTACAATGATTCATTGCAAGCGAAGCGACTTTATTTTCAACCATCCAAGTCAGCAATACAAGAGGGTGTGGAAGAATCGTTTATAAATAATTATTGAAATGTTCAACTTTCATTGAGTTTACGATGAACCTCGTGAAGGTCTTTGAAGTAACGGACAGTTTTCACTTTCAATTCCATGGTGGCATCTTCGTCCACAACAAAGATGACCCTCGGATGATGCTGAAAAATTGGCGTTCAGCTGAACACATGTTTGTTATTAAAAAACGTCAGTTTAAAACAAATAATTATAGACTTTGACAGATCCCTTATGAGAAATAGCATCAGCACTGTCAATCCTGATTATCTCTGACACCATTAATAGTCACTGAATGTTTAATAGTCCACATGAAATTCGCTTGACAATTTTTCCGGTCGTGGTCAAGCGAAAATGTTTTATGCGCTAATGAATCACCAAGTTTTGACATTTGCGAAAACAAAACGGCAGATCAGAACTATTTCCATTAGATGCATATGCACGCCGTTGAGAAAAGATGGGCTTCGTGATTGTTACCGAAAATGTGCACTGCAAAGGATTTTTTGCTAATTCACTTATCCATAGAAACATCACATGGTTTGAATTAAGAAAATCGAAATAGAACAGCCCTGGTTCCCAACATTGGTTCATCAGAACTGACATAGTTTAATCAAAATAAGGTTTGCTAGTGTTCGATACGACAAAATCGCATTTGAAGTTACTCCAAAGTAGATTACGGATGAGTGCTTAATTGCATACGCATTTAACCTAACCGCAGGTTATACTAATGGGAAATTGATCTTAGAAAGTGAGGAAAATAAAAAAAGGAAGCTAGCTAATACTACGGGAGTAGCAGCTACTCGTTTCGTTTGAAACCCATGGGTTTAAAACGACTGGGAGCAGTCTAACTGATGATAATCACGGCAAATTAACATCCTATAGCGGAATGGTAAAACTTGGCGCAAAAATATGTTTGTATAGAGATTCGTAATTATGTATGTAGTGAAATCGCAGTTCTTCCAATTTTAAAGACCGTAAAACCAAATCAGAAATAGAATACCAAGATAATCTTCGACATGTAGAGCACAATTATTCCCGAGGCTCAATAATAAACCAATTCAACTGCATCTATTGCGTGTCACCGAAGAATAAGAGTGCTCTTATTCATTTAAATTATGCACATAGAAATGAATAAGTAGAATCTTGAAGAAAGCGGGTTACTTGAGTAAGAAGTTCCTTTCCAGGTTTTCACTGAAATTTGCGTTCACAATATTGAAATCATGTATTGTATATGAATGCCACTCAGGCAAACATCCAGATAATTAATCACAAAAATAAGGAAGTTTAGAACGCACCACCCAAATTGCAGCAACTATTTTAATTTAATCTGAGATTTATCCCTAGATGCGCCCAATCTTGATACCCATGTTGGCATGAACCGCGATATAATGATAGCACGAAGGTTTGAATCGTAGACTATCATGAATCGGAACCGTTACATTGATAATTTACGAATCATGCAGTTCCAGTGAGCTGCCGCCCTGCGTTTCGGACGTTATGTACCAGTCATTCGTAGATTCTAACTTTAACTGAAAAGTAACTCTACATGTTAATTTTATCAAGATTAAATGTGTGGTCTTTTTGAAAAATTGTACACTTAAATATCGATTCAGTAATACATCTAATTATCTTTCACCCGTGATACTAGGCGTCCACGTTTTGCACATTTGCGTGCGGGAATTCAAGCTCTATTCCGGATAAATAAACAACTTTATCACTGATGTAACATCGAAGTTTAATCATGATTCCTTCGTCTGATTTTTTTGTGAATTGCTGTTATTTTGTGACAACACAGAAAGACTCAATATATAGGAAAACTGATACATATCTGGGTCGCGTCAAGAGTCGCAGAAACTGATGAGCTGCTAAATACAACTGGAATGAAACGCGCTGACATATTGGAGTCCACTGGAATCGAATGACCTACCTGAAAGGCGGAAACAGTCCACATATGGCTTACGCCTTCCTCTATGGCTTTACTCAAAGCCAAAGCCTTGCTGGTGCCGGTCACCAAAATCATCACTTCTTGAGCATCCATGACTGTTCCCACACCAACTGTGAGCGCCTGTTCAGGAACCTTTATAGGACATAAAAATAATTGGTAAATATATATAAAACAAAAAAAGTAACTAGCAATCAAGTCTTTGGGATATTGAAATTTTCAGATTTATAGTGTTTCAATTTCCCAGGGCACCTGTTTAAATTGTCCATAGTTGGATCTTACTTTAGACAGGTCATTATCGAAGAATCGAGCGTTTGCGACCACGGTTTCTTTTGCCAATGTTTTGACCCGGGTTCGTGAAACCAAACTGGATCCCGGTTCGTTGAATGCTATGTGCCCGTCCGGCCCGATTCCACCTATGAACAAATGCACTCCACCGACTTGTTTGATTTTCTCCTCAAACCGATTACACTCTTCTTCCAAATTCGCGACCGTGCCATTCAAAATATGGGCATTCTTTGGATCAATATCAATATGCTATTGGAAAAGAAACTTTGTCGGTGAGAAATGAATAGGTGAATAATTAGAAGCAAGATGCAGACACCGTGGCGTGACAAAAGTATTGATTAACCTTGAAAAAATTATGATACATATAATAATGATAAGATTCTGGGTGATCTTTCGGTAATCCCACGTATTCATCCATATTAAACGTATTGACGTATTGAAAGCTGAGTCGACCTTGCCTGTGAAATTCAACCAGCTTTTTATACATTCCCAATGGAGTGGAACCAGTAGGTAGACCCAGCACGAATGGACGCTGTGGTTGTGGTGCAAAATCCGTAATGCGTTTCATTACATATTTTGCCGCCCAATCAGAAACTTCATCTGGATCATTTAGAATTAAAAGACGCATTGCTAGAAAGGAAAGAAACTCGCTATAAACTACTAACAGTATTTTTGTTATAACAAAGTGAAAGATCAAATAAAATCAGCATAAAAACGGTTCATATTTCACAATCAACGGATATTGAACAAAAATCAATTTGACTACGCTTGAAAATTTGGAATGATAGAATTTCGCGGGAAATAATTTGCTTTTAGACGGAAAAAGTGAAAATAAAAGACGGAGAAATCAAGAAGATTAATCTACCAAAATACAACAGGAGAACCATTTTAGCCAAGACTACGGGAACTCGAATGATTGATATTATAAATTAGAATGTGAACAATTTTTACAAGGATTTACGAGCTCTACTATCCATCACGGCGCGGATTACGTGTTAAATCCCGAGAACACAACTTCGACTTCGTCAAACGAATGGACATCTAGCATATTATGCTTCCTGTAACAGAAACTGATTCGATGAAATCAATCCTGGGAATCCTGTTGTGTTAATAGACCTTTTTAATTATCGATGATTTTGTCAAAGATTTTAATTGTTCCTGCCAACACCAGGTGGAATAACAATCGAGCTCAACCTGATTTGTGTTTCTCTAATGTCTGGAATACGTATTTACAAGGATTTAGACCAAATCAGGCATTCCATTATTTTGGGTAATAGATTTGTTTACTTGAATAATAATTTTGGAATCATTCCTGTGTGAATGCTAGTGTAGATTTATGAGCGTGGTTGTACATAACTCAGAACACGAGCATCCCAATGAGAGATGTAAGTATGAAACATCCGCGGTGAATATTTGCAACCATTTGCCATTACATAGCCAATGGACAGTGGACCTTTGAACGAATGAATGCCACCATTAGCTTGTATTCCACCTATGCTGCTGGTAAGGATGTTCTCTCAAGCGGCTCATATTTCTGCGATGATATATATATTATGTGAATGAAATATAAACAATCATATTTTAATATAACACACTTGAATACAATTTATGAACAATATACCACTGTTGGATAAGGTTGGCACGACCAAACTGTTCAATCACATACGCCCACATACTTGTGGATGGGTTGAACCCGTTAGCTTATAGAAAAAAATAAACATATTTGCATGCATTTCCACCACACATGCCTCCGGTTTCGTGATTATTGCACTTATGGTGTTTTCATAATTGTATATTTTATTATATTAATCCTACATATTTTGTCATTTGTTTTGTTATAATGATACATGTAAATATGTACACAAATTGAATTGCACGGATGTGCAATCGTGCAGCATTTCTGTGCTGTGCGGCTAACATCGTGCTAAATTGATTGGCCAACGGTAGTGAGCTGCATGCGAGTACACGCTGGAGTCTCACTACCATTTATATTTCTATTTACCCCCTCATATCTGTCTAGGCCTGTGAAACCTGACAGTATCTTAGCCCAAGTGCAGTCTCTGACTGTGAGGCACTTTGCCTGGATCAGGCTTGTGCTTTCATACCATACACAAATTGAATATATTATTCACGGTGCTCACGTGTTCTGTTTTGGGACAAGACTATCGTCTGATTATTCTGGATCTGTTGCCATGTTACGTTGATAAGCGTGTTCCGGTTTGTTGGGTACAATAATCAGAAGGCGTACGCAGTTAGTAGTGAAATGTCCGCTGGATCAACCGATACACACTGATGAGGTAGGGAAAACAGGATCATGATCCATATTCTCATGTCATGTACATGCAATGTAGCAACATATGGTCTAATTTTAAAGCAATTATCGTCACCTAAAGAAGAATTATTCCGTGATTGTACTCTGTTACTTTTATTGTTAATTCAAGTAGGTTTCTTGAATGCATATCAAAGGTGTAGAGCATAATCAAATGAAATACCTGAGACTACTAGTTTTCGGTTTAAAACAAAGCGTTCTTGATAATGTTAATCATCTTCATGATATCTAACTTTCGGTTAGTTCTGGAGAAATAATTTTTTCTTACAGTTTGGTACAGTCAAACTGATAATGTCAGCCATCGTTCAGACCCAGTGGGCACTCCTGGAAGTTAGTCTTAATGGTTTGTTAAACAAATTCTGACATAAGTTTTAAGATTTATGGTAAATTTGTATACGATCTGAATTCGATTAAAATTCCCACAAATACTCTCACGTATATCTTATACCTTGAGGTCGACCGAATATATGTACTGAAGCGGAATTAACCGCCGAATAACTGAGGTCGAGAAGCTGAAATGGAGTGCGTTAAAACATGATTTCGAAGTTTTCCTCTTCTCGATAAAATTTCGAATCTCAACTTTTCGTGATACCGAACTTCAAAAGTTCAATAGTGAATTACGGTATAAAAAAGCTGAGAGCTTGTACAAACCGCAGGATAGATAGAGCGGTGGGTCGAAAAAGCAAAGATAGAAATGTTTGAGTTTTCAAGGCCTTATAGCGGGCCTCATTCGCGTTTAGCCTGCACCATCAATGGATTTTTGTGGCATTTGGACAGGTAGGGCGTCAACCCGGGACACAGCTACCCACCACATCCTCCGGAACAGGGTCAGTTGAAACTGCGTGTATACGGACTTCCGATACTGGGATCTGGAAGAGCAATGAAACTGACAAAGAGTTAGCGGGGTTGTGAGGAAAATGCAAATGGCACAGAAAGAGAACTTACCGTTGCCACGAGCTAGTGAGTTTTGGAGGGGAAAATGCAATAGGGTTTGTAAAAAAAATTAAAATAGTGTTTACGGGGTACTTGTGTCTTGGGAGTGGGAGATTTCATGGAGGTGAGAATCGAGGAGACCTTTGAATGAACCGAGAGAAGCGACCTCAAAAAGCGTGCCTGGAAGAGTGTTCCACTGACTGCATACTCTCACAGAGAAAAAGCTGTGTCGACATTCAAGCCTGCTCTGTTGATGTAACAGTTTGAGCTCATGTCCTCGGAGGTTAGTGCTTGGAGAGGGAACGAATAGGGAGTTGCATGGATGGGAGGGGTCAGTCAAGATCCGGTGGGTAAGTAACATGTCACCGCGGTGAAGACGGTAGGTAACGGAGAATATATCTAAACTGCGTAACCTTTCCTCGTAAGACATGTTATGCATACCACGGACAAGCTTTGTCGCACGTCTCTGGGCTTTTTCGAGAAGGGACACGTCTTTGCATAGCCAAGGATGCCAAGCCTGTACTGCGTATTCCAAGTGTGGACGGATGTAGACATTCAGCAGTGTCGGGAAGAGAAACCGGTCAAACCTGCCTAGAGCGCGGCGAAGTAAGCCAGTGTTGCGATTGGCTACCGCTGCGGCTCGTTCGCATTGCGTGGTGCAACCGAGGTCGTGCTGGATGATGATGCCGAGATCCTTTTCTTGTCGAACACTCTGAAGTACTGTTGAGCCCAAACTGTAAGCGACCGGATCTGAGTGTCGGATGGGGAGAACGCTACACTTGGAGGTGTTAAATGGGAGATGATTCCTCAAAGACCAGCTGTGTAAACGATCTAAGTCATCTTGTAGGACGTGTGAATCCCTTGGCGATTTGAGTGAGCGCCAGATTTTGACATCGTCCGCAAATAGGAGGAACGGCGATTCAATGTTTTGGCCAATATCATTGATGAAAATGATGAAGAGTCGGGGACCAAGAACGGAGCCTTGTGGCAGACCGCACTTGATTGGGAAGCGGGCAGAATAGAAGTCACGCACACGAACACAGAGGGAGCGGTCGCGAAGAAAGTACTTCATCCAGGACAATAAGGATGACCCAACGCCGCAGGCAGCGAGTTTAAGTAAAAGAATGTCGTGGTCGACGCGGTCGAATGCCTTGGAGAAATCCAGAAATACTGCATCTACACCAATGCCTTCGTCCACAGATTTCGTCCAGGCATCCCGTGCGAGAAGCAAGTTGGAAGTGCATGAACGGTTGGCGCGAAAGCCGTGTTGTTGTGTGATTAAAAGTCGATTTGTTTCCAGATGTGAAACAAGGTGGTCAGAGATTATGCTCTCCATGACTTTAGAAATGACTGACAACAGCACAATGGGACGATAATTTGCGGGTTCCGACCGGATACCGCCTTTAAAGATAGGCGTGATAACACCTTCTTTCCAAGCTTGGGGGACAGTGGCGGAGTCCATACAACGTTGGAAATACGTGGCAAGTAGAGTAGATATGTGCAATGCGGCCACTTTCAGGATCCTAGGGTGGATGCCGTCGAGTCCTGGTGAAGAGTATTGCCGTAGACATGAAATCTTCTTGTGGACCGCATCAGAGGTAAACATTATTTCCGGCATTTCCTGTACGTCATGTGAGGGAGAAAAAATGGGAGGAGTTTGTAAAATAAGTAGGGTTGAAAATTGGGGCGTAGTGTTCAGACAACAGGTTTGCAGCTTCCGAGGCTGTTGAAGTGAGACCGTTTGCGCTGACTAGGGATGGAATTCCGACTTAACTACCCGTTTTTGATTCACAAATTGGAACAAGCTTTTAGGGTTATCCAAGAACTTGTAACAGATGTGCATTTCATACTGGCATTTGTCCTGGCGGCTAAGAGATGTGCAAAGATTGCGCAATGACTTCTAATTAGTAAAATAATCCAACTGAACATCATATAAAAAACTCAGTTAGGTGTTTTACATCTTCATATTAAATTTTGGTAGTAGTAAAGTTCAGTTGATATGCATCTAGATTTTATATCGGTAAAATGCTAATGAGAAGCGCTTGACTGGTTAAACATTTTCTTTTGTTTTTTTGATTTTCCCGGCGTAAGCGACAGGCCATGATAGGTCAAAGGTTTTCCAGACAGGTTATCCAGTTCAGTTCAGTTCAGTTCAGTTTGCACAGGACAGTATGTGGCTAACGAGCCAATCGAGCGTCCAGAATTTCTTTCGGTGGAAAGCTGCAGAGAAGCAACCACCAATGCCAAAGCGTTTTTTCTTATTGTGATTTGGATATCCTCGACGATCGCGCCGCCAAGGGATAAGCCAATCGAGCGTCCAGAATTTCCGTCTGTGAAAAGCTTCAAAAGGAGCGCCCACCACTGCCAAAGTTGGTTCATTTTCTCTGGTATCCTCGTCGTATGCGAAGGTACGTCCGATGTTTTTAAGCCGTCCTTTGGTCCCAGAATTTGTAGCTGCGACTGAGAAAAACAGAAACGGTTTCTCTTCACCAAGCCGGTTGGGATTGGTAAAATGGTAATTGTCTTTCCTCAAGCCGGTAAAAGATCAGCTATTGAACAATTTATGTACTCCGTTGTAAACGAGATGCTATATAATAGAAGTTTTGGTTTTATTTCAGCTTTTCCATTATTGCATTTTGAAGAATTATAGTAAAATGCCTATAAAATAAATTGGAGAACATTTTCACGCCGAATTCTTCGATAGGCACTTGACGCATTCTCTGAATGCACGTGTGCCTATTTAGGGTTATTTAACTCATTTTATTTCCGTATCTAAGATGATCAATCCGCACAAATCTAAAATATTGATAAAGAGACGTATTCGACTTTTAACTTCCATGTTAACGAATGTATTCCTAGAAGGGGCTCTGATACCACTTCTGTTTCAAATAGATGTTAACATACATAAAACAATCCAAAAAGTCATCGTATAGTGTACAACCGTTACTTGTGTAAAAATTCCACATTTGCTGATTGTTTCACAACGGATATCCACCGTTTCTGTCATCACCAGGTTCGAACCACTTTCCATCTTATTTCACTATCCATTGCTTCGTAAAGAGGTTATGTGAGAATAAAAGTACGGTGCTATCAAACTAATCATCCATGTGCTTATCGATCTGATGGTATGAAAGTTTGTCTCGCTATACTACTGCATCTGATCGCGAAGTTACTCGGGTGTTTAGTTAATGATGCATGGTATCACTTTATAAAGAATTTGGTTTATATATATATATATATATATATATATATATATATATATATATATTTTGGTAGAGTCAATCACAATTTGTTTCAACAAACGATTTATGCATTACCAAATCTGCAATTCCTTCCTCTCATTGTTACACGACTAATCGTCAGATCATCATGAAATAGTGGAAATAATTATAATGTTTACAATGAATAATAAAATATCATCGGTGATGTTCCGATATATCTTATAGAACAACATATTTTCCATCATTACATAAACGAGTTGCCCCTTCTCTTAAAATTCAAAGTACTTCTTTCAATGGATAAGGAGAAAATTTGGCCGCGAATTAGTTCTGCTGTAACATTTCTTAAAGTGCCAGGGGATATGAACAACGTGTCAGCTTCGCTCGCTGCTGATGAAATGCCATTGAAGACAAAGAAATGGTACACGTTGGCAAAACGTTCACTCAATCATATCTACTGGAAAACCGAAGCTGGACATGAAACTGTAAGGTATATATCAGAGCATGGATTAATGAAAACATGTAGATCACAGTTTATTAATATATTTCGAAATGTAAACTAATTCTTATGTATCATTCAAAGGAAATCTGAAAGATTCTCGCTGCAAAATCTATCAATAATTTGATATCTTAGATTTGTCTATCACTGAAGTGTGCAATATAGACATGGGCTTCTTGTTTCGAAAGGATATCACATAATTAGAGAAAAAATAATCAAAGAGAGGTAAAGTTAAAAAATTATCTTCCTAACTTTTCATACACTGGAAGATTTTGATATGTGGGTCTATGTAACCCCCCAAAAAGGATTCGCGGAAATATTATTCTTACCCATTGAACGGTCTAACTAAATACAACCATGATGACACTTGATTCAATAGTGTGGTGAGAACGTGAAACACGAACTTAGCCTAGCTGCAGGGCCAAGAGCGGCTCTGTGGTTAAAAAAAACTTATATTATATTGTCTATTTGAACACTACATCTTTCGGTTGTCATATTCCTTAACTTTGTTTTCATATTTCTCATTTTTTTATCATCCGCTACATTTCAATAAATATCAGCGACTGTCATGATAATTTCACCATGAAGAGATTTATAATGCTTACATTACCTTGCAATACTATTGCCTAGTATTTGGTGAGTCCTCATAGATACTCAGTCATAACTAAAACATTTAGGATTGGATTTTCCTACATTTTTAATCTCATTGCTGAATATTTTATACTTCGATTGTTAAAGGGAACGAGTATTTTGTCTCATTAACGTAAAACATTTTTCATCAATTTGATTAGCCTTTGAGCAGACAATAATGGAAATTATTCTTTCGAACTCGCTCAATCATGTTCCTGAATAACGAGATCGCCAAATGTCTTGCAGTCATTCAGCTTAGAGCTCTATCACTTTCATATTATTTGGTTATGCCTTGATTCCGTGGGGCAATTCTATGTTGCTATTTTTGACGAAAATCTTATTGCACATTAAAAAGACTAGCTCATCAAATTTCATTGCTAGTTCAAATTTTAGTTTTTTTACAGATTTTGCGGTAAATTTAAAACAGATTTCATTTGATCGAGATGCTTTGAGTTTATAGCAATCTACAAATTCTATATTGGATATAATCATTTATAATAAAATATATTCTATTGAATTGAATGAAACTACCAACCGAAGAATAAAAGTGAGAATAAACCACACACAGTTTTTGAATTACGCGGTTTATATTGATGTATATAAGATTAACAATGAGAATATGGATAACAGTATTGATTAAACAATGTTATACTTGAATGCCACTGTTAAATATGGTTCGTACAATAAACCACGATGTTGAAACACTAAAAGCGCTTATGGATGACCAAAGTGATGTGTTGCTCACATTACCAGAATTAATATTCCATTTCCGGTTTCTGGCTGTTTGCCGTCATCAGGTTGAGACGGCAAGATTAGGTTCAGTGAGCCTTGAAACAGTGCATAATTGGTTAACAAGGTTATACTTAAATGCCACTTTGTTTAGCCGTTTACCACTGATTGAAGGCTCACTGAACCCAATCATATTGTCTCCACCTGATGACGGTAAACACCCAGAAACCGTTAGTGAAGTGAAATTTCGGGAAGTAATGATGGTTGTTATTTGAACAATCATTATAAGTAATCAATTAAAATATTTCAAATTCCAGAATAATTCCACATTTTATCTCGTCACTCTCAATATCCGCATGTACAAATCCTTAGTGAATTTTACTAATTTGTAGAAAAATCATGCAATGTTATTAATTATGCTGATAAATCATGAGAATTCCGGAAAATACAGCTAAGTACATTGTCATAAAAACTTATATATACATATATTTAAACAATTTTATTTTGGCCAGAAATGAAAATTAGGGTCATATTTTATTTTCAACAGCGTTTTCTTTAAACCATCGCTACTAGATTAAGTATTAAATTTTGTAACGCAAACTAATTTAATTTTTCATAGGCAACAATAAATAGGAATAAATTAAACATTGTAAAGCACATCAATAAAATCTAAAGGGTATTAATTTTAGCGGAACAGATTTTCATGAAGGTAATTTTTATTTTGAATAACCTTGCCATTTTAAAATCATTGTTATCTTCTTCAGACTTTTATTTGATAAATACATGCGTCGTTTTCCTAATGATGGATCCAACATACTGAATGATGTCGTTATTGAATTTGTTCGTCGGATTGAAATTTTTATTTTATTATAGCACAATCTTAGCGAAAAAACAATATAAAAAACATGTATTGGAGGCTGTAATCTTACTTCTATTCGAACAAGACAATGATTCTTTTGGATTTGAATGAAGCAATGCCGTGTATTTCACAAATCGCCAAACTCAGAATCAATGGAATGAATTTCACATTTTGAGGAGCTGCTAATTATATCTTGTGACAGCTAAATAATAGCTCGGGCACATTGAAACTTGGTGTTGATTATTGCACACACGATGATTAAATTTGAATGAATAAAATAAAACACTTTGATGTCATATGTCTGGTCTGATGGCAATCTTTGACCTATTTCATCAACATTTCTAGATTGAACAATACAAATGACCAGAAATATAACAACCGCTATTTGTTGTCTCTACTGATATACGTGAGACATTTAGCCTTGTGTCAACAAATCACATTCATGTCATTATTTATTTTCTCATTATTCAAAGCTCAATCATGAAAGGATTAAAGATTATTTGATTCAAATGGCAGAATCCTGAATGTCTAAATTGTTTAACCGACCAAATTGTGCATCCTAAATGAGTTAACTTCAATTTGCACCATTGCATGTTCTTTGAAAGAAAATCCAATATTTTAAAATGTAAAATTTTAACGAGCATTCGAATGTTTCGTGAAAATTATTATTAAAATTTTAAAACCATTTTTATTTATAGGCTACAATGCCAGTTTCAAATGATAGGTTTCATTGGATCACATCTTTTTTATTTCTGATCATGAGGTTCAACTTGTGAAATAGTTGAATTTTTTGAGATTTTTTAATAAATATTCAATCTTCAACTCTGTGTTCAAACATTTTACGCTTGAAAATTCCGGTCTTTCCGTACACATATGAATACTCATTTTCCGGGCAAATAATTTTCTATTCCCTGATCTTAAAATACATAAACTCACCAATGACGTGTTGTGGGGAAACATACATTTGTGCTCTAATAATTTTGAATTTATTTCCTTACCCGTTAGTCTGGGCTAAACGGTTCATACGCATTGAGCGCGTTTTAATTTGTGTGATCACAATACACCCGTTTCAACCAGGAGAAATGCGATTCCTTGAAAATCTAATTTTTTAAGTTTAAAGCCAAATTTACTTACGCGTGCAATATCCTTCTCGATTGAGAATATCGTTCTTGTTCGAATAATGTTAAGAAGATCACATCATTTCAAATCGACTGATAGTGTTTCAACTCTGTCAGATATAAACTCGTTGAACCGCATCATTCTGATTAGAACTCTTTTGATTTTGCTGCATCGCCAAATGCACTGATTCATCCCTTACTAGATTATGACAATGACAAGAAAGATGACCTCCCTGCGCTAGACGAAGAAGACGCACGTGATGCGTGTAAAATGTGCAACAAAGGGGTAATTGCTAGATCTCACGTATTTTACCGTTTTCGCTGCTCGGGAAAAGTACATATCAACTGTGATATAGCCCTTACGCAAGAAGTAGTAGTGTTAACAACGTTGTGTTTCAAGGCGTTTGCTACGTATTTAGAGCATGTCAAAGTAATAAGCCTAGCAATACACTCACAAATCCTCCTGAAATCTCGAATAAAGATTTTGGGACATTGTTACCGAAAACTTGACGTAGATGCAATTGCCAACGTAATTCAACCCGAAATAGATGTTGCTCGAGGCGGAAAAAAGGATTAGTAAAATACGCTAAAAAGTGCTTCCTTAACCGACAGCTGTGACGAACCATCCTTACACTGGTCATCATCAGATAAATTGACGAACAGAAACAGCTACGACCTCGTTGCTCTTACTGAATCCTAGTTTTAATCTTGTATTACTGAATGCGAACTGTCGATCCCCAAGATGACACTATTAGGGAACGTTCGCCCACGAAAACATGGTGGTTTTGCTCTATTCTGTCACGAACGTCTTCATTGTATGCAGATTCGCGATTTCAACCTCGAATTTGAAGATACTCACTTGTGTAGCATTACACAGGAGTCACAGGACGACTGCATCATTGGAATTCTATATCGCACAGCGGCCTCGACGGATGCTTAGAACGACAGGTTTTTAGAGTCTATTCTCTACGCCAGAGAGATACGAAGCCCCCAATTACTGGTCATGGGGGATTTCAACATTTCTTGCCTTTTTCCAAGATCAGATGATCGTCTACACACATTTGATCATAAACTCCGTGAGCTGATAGACATGCTTCCACTACATTTCTTAGAGTTGCCTTCTGTTTTGGATTTAATCCTTACTTCAGAGACTACGGCAGTTGCGTGTGTTGACCACATTGTCCACCTCAGTCAGAGTGATCATCTTGCGTTGGGCTTTGAATATGTATGCCGCGCTAGTCGAATATGTGAGTACGTAAAACTGTTCAACAGGATCAGGTGCTGAGATTACATGATGCGCTTGGGTTAGAAAATTGGCGAGTGTCTAATTATCACAACACGAAAACACATTGCACCTTACTCACAGAAAGACTTCATTCAAAAATATATCTAAATTCACGATTGTTGATGAACGACGGGAAAGAGACTTTCGCTTAAAGCTTCGAAGTCGAACAAAAATCGATCGGGCAACGGAATTCTTTTTGGGTTGAACACTGAAATAGCAGGACTGATGCATTTCGGCAACAGTTGTGTAGAATTCGAAACAAAGTAAACAATCATAAAGGGAGACAGGCAAAATTGCCATCTTTTTCTATCTTTATTATTATTGTTCATTCCTTTTTCTTGAACTAATATTCACTATGATATGGCAATCGTGAAGCTAATTTCTTTTTGTGACCATAAATTCTTCAATCTTGAATGTTGAAGGCTTGGTAACATTGGTATACAATAATATTAGCAGTGATATTAGTGAAAATATTACCTTTTCTCGTGCTGGCCTGCTATATCCTAATATGCGAAGACTTCATTTAAACTAGCACAAGAATCTGTGTTCATCAAAATGCTGAGAGTAGTATTCAATAAGGATATCCGTGGGGCTTGGGAACTAAAGTTGTGTAAATCAGTTGATGGTTTTCTGTTCAGATGTTTGAAAATGTCTACAATCTAACTACAGAATCCACAATGAAAAACGTGAAATTACCTGCCTCTTGCTACGTTTGTTACGCAGCGATGTGGCCTTATGAGACGGAAAATGAGCATGGGCCAAAGGAGAACCAGTACAAAACGATGTTGATTGTCGTAGATGAGGTTTCTGTCCGAAAGGTTTAAAACGTTTATTAAAAAAAATATGTATTGACCTAAGATGTGAGATACCGGCGACACAACGAAGTTTGCAATTTTATACAAAATTCTCTTGTTTACTACGGAGAATAAACTTTGTACGTGGTGCAAGTACCTTTTCAATCAAATACTGTAAACTTGACACAATTGCGTTTTATAGTAATTCAATTCCGTTTTATAGTAAATTGAGAGCGGCATAGCTCTTATCTGGATATTTCTTATTGTTTGAACGTTATTGGTAAAAGTTGTTTATTTAAAAAACTGTATTATTGTGGTTTTTTATTCAATGGTTAAGTGATTGAAAAATGAATTACTTTGAATTATTTTGGCTTAACAATGTCCAATGATCTCAGCTGGTCCTATCAGCTATCCGTTTATTTCCTGAGAGTTCGTCGTTTGTCAATCTATGCTTTCAGGCTCTCTCCTCCATGCACCACATTTAATTGATTTAAACTGTTCGATTTTTCTTGTATTTTTTCAAACATCTTGCACGCATTTTTCATTATTTCTTCTTGTCTCGAATAAAAACATTTTCTACTGATCAATGTATGTGTTTAGGATATCACGATCAAGATTCGAATAGCATATTCAAACGGAGACACAATCCTTAATCTTTAATTTTGCTAATTGAAGTCTTTTCATTCGATTTTGCTCATAAGCTGGATCAGAACCTTGTTGCCTGCAGATTTTTCGCGTCCATGCTTAATGAATTTAAAAATTCAGAAATATTATTGTTACTCCAGGGATTCGATGCATGGTTATCAAAATACTGGATGATTTAGAGATTAAGCATGCTTGAAAATATTATATCTGATTTTATTTCGTCATTTTTCTCAATTCATCGGTAAAAATGATATCTGAAAAACTGTGTAAATGAATAAAGTCATTTCTTCTACTTCTCCAAATTCCAAAATTAACTTATTTGTTTTTTAAACCGAATGTCCAATCAGTGCAAAAAATTGAAAAATAAATATGCTAATCGCCCATTCTCTATTTAAAATCGAAAGGCTATCTATCAAATTTAAAGATGGTCATTATATTTTTAGTGCATGGGTGGCACAAATCAGTGTTAGTGGTAATGTGCAGTTTGCGCTTTTATATATGGTTTATTAAAGAGTACGCGTTTCATACTAGTGAGCCTAACGAGAATAGGATCAATGTTTCGCAAATACTTCGACCGTGTGATGTTCTAAAGAGAATTGAAGTTGTTATCTTGTTTGAATTAATCCATAAATGTCACAAAGACTTTACTATGTGCATATTTCGAAAGGGTTTAATCCGTTTCAATTTATTCTACCTACTTCTAACTTTCTAAATCAGTTTCACCAAACTCATGAAATGCACCAACTCTGGCCTTGAAATCACTAAATACTATCACACAATTTCACATAAGAACGGTTCCAATGATGGTGTCATTTCGTGTTATTTATCTTAAATTGAAATTATCATGAATTCAATTGCATGGTTAATCCAAAAATATGTTTAATTATTTTCATAATTCATCAGTAGCGAGCAATTGGTTTATTCTCGATTATTCAAGCAGAAACTTAGAAAAATCGCGGAATAACTAATTATAACTCGTGTCTTTTGCATTTTCTTAACCCATATTAAAATGTGTCAAAACTAGCATGATCGTCGATATTGCCCTCCTACTTTTTTAATAGCCATTATTATAGAGGGTAAAATACGAAGCCTTTTCAACGGGATCGTCCGTATCAAATTTACTATGAGACGCATATCGCTTTGTGAACATCTGTAACTTAAAAGGCTTAGATCATGCAAAGTTAAATAATCAAATTTTTACAATAAAATATTAAACGTGAAATGTTGTCGCACACCGAAATTTCAAATTGTGAGCTTCAAAACTCAAGTTTTATTTCGGAAAATGACCAATTCGGAAAATTAAACGAAGTGAACCATAAAAATATTTAAGGAAATCAAATATTTATATGCCTAAATTTTGCTGAACGATACGTTTGATGAAACTATCACAAGATTTGTGGTGCATGTGATAAATGATAGATTAAATTGTCCCATTTGCTTAACAGATTGCCACCGAGATCAAGCTGGATAAAATCGATTACTTCATAATCATATTTATTATTTCAGTGGTTTTCGAGAAAGAATATTGGTGATAATGAAATATGGAAATGATACGTTGTAATGAACTGTACCAATGAAATATGTGATAAACAACACAGATTGCGAGGAATGGTTTGTTGCCAGGCTACTGAATATGAGTTTCACCCATATTTTTTGCACCTCAATGGTGCTCTATCATCTTGCTTCTTAACTCTCGACGAAGAGCAATAAACCATAATCTTTCTGGAAACGACTAATTTGTTTCTGTGAACGGCTGGACCATCTGCTGAACCAATGACTCATCTAATTAGCTGAGGGATAATTTGTATAAATAGCATTGACAGATAGTGATGACTCGCAATTATCTTGATAAGGATCGAAGGAATGTTGTTGAAGTTAGCTGTATTTGAGTGTCGTGCAATATACCCGTGCTTCCTCAGAAAAATCAGAAAAATCTTGAGCCAAATCCATGAAAAGTTCTTGTAATATAATTAGCTAAACTACTTTCAAAATGTGCCCAACTAACATTCAGAAGTTTCGAGTTTGGAATAATTTCGAAATAAAAATGCTAAGAAAAATTCCCAGACGTAAATATTTTATTTTATATGGAGCCCTTCAAATCGAACCGAGATAGGAGTTTTCCTGCTATTCAGAATCACTGATTGCTACAAGATTCGTTTTTAAAGCTTAAGAAATTTCATGAATCTTCTAAATTATAATTATCGACGATATCATGTAGTATTGGTTTTCATTCGTACATCGTGTCTAAGGGTGCGGAAAGTGAAGTATATTTTGTCGGATTTACATTCTGAAAAAAAATTAGCAGCAAAGCTGAAAATTTCATGAGATTTCATTTCATGGATATCATACAAGAAGGAACATTTTTGTAGAACTGATTAACAAAATAGTTTGGTAATTTCCTATTGTTTGTTTTCAAACGAACATCGTTATTTTAATTCCCACTCATCACAATTTGAATATGATGTTAGAAGTAGTTCAATTGAATTCTGTTCGCTTAATTTCACCGGGTTTATTAAGTATAGGATCGATTAGGTCAGTCAGATGTGTGATAACTGACAGTTAATTTGTTATATAGGCATCAGATATATCAACCGTTTAAATTTACTCGTCATTTGTTGCTGCGCCCTATTCCATTCCTCCACGGTCGTGGCCTAAATGCGAGTTTTAAATTCAGCATGATCATTTAAACATAGCTCATTGTCAGAAGTCAAATATTCGAACTGATTGTTTGTAAGAGATCCTAATATAAATCCGACTCAAACGTTTAATTATTATTCATATTAGTGAGAGTATTCAACATTATGCTATTGATGAAATCACGGCGATTTTACAGTCAAACATGGTCAACACGGCCCATCATTGTTCGTATTATTATTATCAATATTATTTCGATTAACATATTTTTATCACTAATCCTCATATTTGTTTTGATGTGCACCAAGCAAATATGCTGAAATTTCCCGATAAATTATCGCATATTTTCGTGAAACCTAAGTGATGAGTTAATTACGAAATTGAAAAATCGAATACACTGATGCATTTCTACCACAACACGACGAAAATATTATAAAAGCAGAACATAACAAACATTTTCATTGTATATTCACGTCTTGCATATATACATAACGCAACCAGCGTAAAGGGCGCTCTCGCTTTAGAGTCAGGATTCTCATAAAAGTAATATTTAAAAGCACTTATTGTTTATCACCGTGTCAAACTACGATATGTTTAAAGAGTGACTGCTGTCTATAAATGGTTAGCAAGTAGAACATAGATACTCTATGTTTCACTGCTATTCAATGAAGCTTTCACTTCACACGCCCTGCATTATTTTCCACCTCCATAGCAGCTTGAGTATGTTCTAATTACGAGTGTTCAAACGCGACAATATGATAGCTGGTAAAACTATTTTCTTATGGATCTTAGGTCCTAGGGATATGTTATCTGCAATAGTTAAACCAAGATATGTCTCATAATTAAACCTCTTCAAATTTGTAAATCATCCAACAATAAAGATGAGAGGCGATTTAGTCCCTTGACGCTGACTCGGGTCATGATCTTGTTGTATATTGACAACAACTAAAAGTGTGCATGCCGAAAATTAACAATCAACTTCCCCTTAATAGTGAGCAATAATAGCTACATCATAGGCCTTCCGCGTAGAAAAATGAATGAAGCAGTGATGAATGCATTGTGATAGAATTCTACCGATCTAAACTGTTGGCATACAATACGAATATCAATATCTTTGAAAGAATGCTTCTTCTTCTTCTTCTTCTGAATAGACGGCAGGAGGACTACAGTCCGTGAAAGCCGCTTCACCTCCCGGGTCTCTGCTATCTCAGCGTAGATTCCTCACGAGGAGTTACTGAGCTGAAAGAGTAGGCGAATCGCGCAGGATAGCGGGAAGTTCACCGTCCAATATGCGTTTAAACTGCTCTTCGGTGACTGCCCCAATTGCATCAGCGGAGAGTGCATTCCAAATATTGACCACTCTGGTCGACAGAGTAAACGATGGCTTCAGGTGTTCCGTTCGGCGCTTCTGCAACTTCAGCGAATGACCTCTAGTTCTGGAGTCCGTGGATACCGAAAAGAATTGTTGAAGTTCCGTTCCGTAATATCCAAGTAGGATTCTCCGCGTGACCAGTAAATCATATCGCATTCTTCGATATTCCAGTGGGAAAAGTTTGAGTTCCCGCAATCGGTCGTCATAGGGAATACGAAACATACCCCTCACGCACTTGGTAGCCCTCCTTTGGACTTTCTCCAGACGATCCTTCTCCCCTTTGGTTAACGGATAGTTCACGGGAAGCCCAAATTCTAATATTGGTCTGACGTGAGAGCTATACAGAACTTGAAAAACTTTGGGATTTATCTCTAAGAAGGATCGTCTCAATGCCCACCACATGCGGCTGGCAGAACCGACCTTTCTCGCAGTATCCTCCGCAGTTTTGAGGGATGAAGTTACCATCACCCCCAAATCTCGCTCTACATCAACTATCCTGAGACCATGGCCCTCCAACTGATATGCATGTCGCATGTTGTTGCTCCCGATGTGCATGATAGCACACTTCTTTTCATTAATCGGGAGCATCCATCTGTCAGTCCAACTCCGAAGTGCATTCAAATCATCTTGCAAGTGGGAAGCGTCAGCGGCCGTCGTGACAGAAGCCCACACCTTCAGATCATCTGCAAATAAGAGACAACCACTGTTCAGAATACCGGAAGGTCACTCACATAGAGTTTGAACAAGGTTGGCCCCAGAACGGATCCTTGTGGTACACCAGAAGTTGGGATAAAGGATGCAGATCTGGCCCCATTGACTTCAACGAGGCTTCGCCTTCCGATAAGAAAATCCTCAATCCAAGCAAGCAACGAAGCCTCTATACCAGACATTCTTAGTTTCCAAATAAGCCTCTGATGTGGAACACGGTCGAATGCTTTACTGAAGTCGATGAAGACTACATCAACTGGCAAACCAGCGTCAAGGCTTCTGCACCAATGTTCTCGGGCGGTCAGTAGATTGGAGATACATGAGCGGCCTTCCGTGAAGCCGTATTGGGCATTCGAGCATTGTTGGGTCTCGCGCAAATACTGTTCTATCTTATCCTTTACAATCCGTTCCAGCAATTTGCCTACGACAGACGTAAGTGTAACGGGACGGTAATTTACAGGGTCTGATAAACACCCACCTTTGAACATCGGCTTTACTATACCCATTTTTCAATCCTCTGGTAGACGTCCAGAATCGATTGAAATTTGGAATAAAGCGGCTAAAGGTGAACTGATGATCCTTGATAAAGGTTTTAATATGGCAGGGTGAATACCATCAGCGAACTTTGGATGGCCTCTTTACTACGCGAAAATCCACAATACGAAGGTCCTTCTCACCCTCCGATAATCTTTCCTTAAGCTCCATCGTAGCAGTCTTCATCTTGATTTTATCGTCAGGCGACAAATCTCGTAATATTTTATACGGTAGACCCTTCAGTCGAGGAACGCGCTTCAGGATCTTTTGGGCCTGATCGTCGGAAGCCAGTACTGTTTTCAGAACCCTGGGCTTTTCACACTCCAGATTTCTGCGTCCAAGTCGGAACGCTGATACAATTGTGATACCAGCCTCCCCTTGGTCAACCATTTTCCCGAAAACTGATTGGAGAAACTGGCCATCCTGTTCAGTTCTGGCAGCAGATGTTTCTCCATCTGGTTCCGGTGCATTCACAATAATGAGGCAGCATTTGCGTGCGTCTGGTGAACTGTCAGCTTTACTGCACGGAAGTGAGATCTTACTCTCCTTCACCACATTCCTAGAAAACTGTTGTGGTAATCGGCATTCCAATTTGTCGACTCTGTTCGAAATATTGGACCAGGTTGCAGTATCGGCATCTGTATTTATGGCAGCTACAGAGGCATATGTGGCGTTAGCATTTGGGTCTAATTCATTAGACGTGACCACATGTTCCGCAATATCTGAAGAGACAGATTCCACTTGCACGTTCGATGGCAGTGCAACAATCTTATTTCTTCTAGTTTTCGATCGGCGTCCGGATGACACAGCTTTGCTCTTTTTCGGTGTGCTACCGAGTGGAGGCGTTTTGCTATCAGCCGGAACACTTGTGCCTTGTACATCATTGACCAGCATGGAGCCACTTACAGGTAGATCTTCTTTATTTGGTAAATGAGAGGACTGCAAGGCTTCCAGACGAGGGATGCACGTTTCACAGATAAAATGAATGTACGGCTCATGGTGATTATGCACTGTGTGAATCAACCGTATGTGAATAGCAATAATCACAAGAATAAGGAATTCAAAAATGTAGTTTTGATGAGGTTCAGTCTCAAGGTTTGCAGAAAATAACTGTGTGATTTCAAGGATGTTTTTCTACTCTATCATCTAATATTTGATTGGCGGTAATTTTAATCACTTTTTTAAATTTCGGCATCACGTAAACGGTGTTAGTAGAGAATGGCTGCAATCAAAGATTTCATCGCAAATTTTCGGAAGGTATCGCTGTCTATGGGCGAAATGTTTTCAAAGAATCCTTCGCGATTCGATGATTTCAGGTAATATTTTTTTATATCTAAGGTACAGTATAAAATTGAAACTCTCTCAGGGAAATATTCTGTTGGATTATTCGAAAAACCTCATCGACGCCGAGACTTTTGGAGAGTTAATCAAACTGGTTTGTTTCTTTCTTCATCATATTGTAGGCAAGTGATAGTGGAGTGGAAAAGATGCGCGATGCAATGTTTTCTGGATCAGAGATAAATTTCACAGAAAATCGTGCCGTACTACATGTTGCTTTGCGTAATCGATCTAATACACCTATATATGTTAATGGAAAAGATGTGAGTTGTTTAATTACATTTATATTTACCAGGTAATGCCTGGTGTCAACAGGGTCCTTGACCAAATGAAATCCTTCACTGAGCGTGTTAGATCTGGCTCCTGGAAAGGCTATACTGGGAAAAAAATAACTGATGTTGTGAACATAGGCATTGGTGGTTCTGACTTGGTGCGTCATTTCCTTTTGTTCTAAATAGATATTGTATCTTCTTTTTATTCACCCGTTTTGCTGAAAACATTCTATTAATTTTATTCTCTAACTGCCAGACAGTTTCGTTTTATATACAGCAGTTGCAGATATCTTTATTCTTATGATTTCCACTTCAAATTTTTGAATTGTAAAATTACTTGGTATTTATACAACGATTTTTATAAGAGGAAATTGTGGTATTACATTGATTTTGTCACCATTATCATCAGGTACAGCAGTACAATCTGGGTAGGCACTGAATTCATAGGTTATGAATAAACTCCTGAAAGATTCTGTAGCTCATCCCAACTTAAGATAAATGCTCAAAATAGATTCGTTGATTCAATGGACTCTCAACTATTTCTTTGTTCACGTAGCTCTATTTCTCATGCTTTCCATTCAATAATATTTACTATATCTTGGTTTTTCAATGATGCATTTTTAGTTCGTCTTCTCACGTTGAAAATCAAAAGCATGATATGATTCAAACATTTTTTAAAAAACGCTTATTTTTTTCACTGGTTTAGTGGCGTCTTATTTACATTTTTCGTGCAGTTGCTTATTTTGGATGTATAAAATCATGTGCAATATTCGTAAATAGTGCATTTTTATTTCTTTTAAATAAAATATCGTGATATAGTTTCATCTTTAATTTCTACATTTTAATGGTGAGGCCTACGTTATCAAATGTGTATGGCTTCCTTGCTTAGTATATGTGATCGTATTCATTTTGAAAACTGTTTTCGCTGTGTTTTATTTTGATGTCTTGCTTTCCCTTCTCTAACTTTTCTCAAATTTTAGGGACCAGTTATGGCGTCCGAATGTCTTAAACATTATGCATCCAATATCAAAGTGCATTTCGTCTCTAATATCGATGGTACACACATGGCCGAAACTCTAAAGAATCTGAGTGCAGAAACAACACTTTTCATCATCGCTTCAAAGGTCGGGTATTATATGTTTAATGATAAATTGTATGTTTGCAAGGTGTTCATCTCTTAATTATTCGGTTGCAGCAGTGACGAATACGTTGATTGTTTGGTGCGTTAAGTGTGTTCTGTGTGTCGTCTTACAAGTGTCGTTACTTATTTTTACAAGTAAAAATCGTGTCGTTAAAATTGGCTAGTGTGAGTGTAGTTTCTAATCGGGCGTGATAGTCAGCCTCAACAAAGTATTCAATTTACTTTCGGCGCATTTAAGGGGTGTATAAGCGCTAATAAATATGATAAAGGATATACTTGAATATTTTTTTATGAAATTCTCTAATTACGGCATCGCAATCACTCCACTTTATATTTATCTCATTGAGTTTCAACTCTAGATGACTAACACATAATGTAATTAGTCAGATTTTCAGGAGTACCTCTTCTAACTATATTTTATTCTGATAACACCGGATCGTAAGTTTAGCAGGTATGTGCCCAAATTAAATGAGACGTGCCTCTATGTTCCTAGTAATTCTGTACTTCATTCTGCCTTGCATTCTCGTTCTTAGTCACGGATTTTAATTGTTTCTGTGTGTATGACTTGTGATAGTCTCTTTCGAGCCAAGTTGTGTGAATGTGCTAAATATTTTAGTTCATTTCCATGACGACGGGATGTAGCGAACTTCCAAAATGAGTCGAATGTTTGAGAAAACAATGCTTTTTGTGCCGTTTTACAAAATTGTGATTTAATGTTGATCTCATATTTCAGACGTTCACGACAATCGAAACGATGACGAATGCCGCCGCTGCGAGAGCCTGGTTCTTGAAACATGCAGAAAACGTGTGTATTCGACTATTCGATTTGCTTCTGCTTGTTGGATTCACACATTTTGACGTGTTATTTTCTTTTAACTTTTACAGGAATCGCACATCGCCAAGCATTTTGTGGCCTTGTCCACGAATACTATCGATGTCAAGAAGTTCGGTATTGATGAAGAGAATATGTTCGAGTTTTGGGATGTATGTTTTTTAACTTGTTTACTATTTTATAATGTGTTTGATATCAATTGATACTTTCCGGCTAACTCCCCATGCTTTACTTTTGTGCTGTGTTATTCTGATTCGCCACTGGTACTGATATGCATGCGCAAGCACTTACTTACTTTACTTTACTTTTGTGCGGCTGGCTCCACGAGTGGATTAGCCGGCTTCATTGATGTCTCGGATCGCACCAGCCCACGCACGTCGATCGGAGGCGAGATCGTTGCAGATCGTGATCCAGTCTAGTTCCCACCTGCGAACTCCGTAGACGGTACGCAGACCCAGGGTGTCTACATCCTCTTTCACAGTTGACAGCCAGGTTTTCACTTGACCACCTTGCCGCCGACGCCAGGTGCGAACGGGTTTGGGGTCGAGGACGAGTTTTGGAAGTGCTGTGTCTGTCTTTCGGAGGACGTGGCCAAGCACGCTAGAGTCTCACTGCTTTTTTCATTTTCTCTTGCATCGGTCTAGATATTGGCAACCCTTCAGGATCTTAACCCACGCGCAGTCTATGACTGTGTGGCGATTTGCCTTGATCAAGCTTGTTATTCTTCATAAAATGCCTAATACTTGGAGAGTCAATGCATCATTGCTTTATTTTAAGTGACTTCATTGATACTGCCACTGCCCTTACATATATGCCGTGCATTGTTGTATGTTCCGTTCCTTTTTCAATGTAGTCGAAATTTTTAATTTCACTGCCGACTTTACTTAGTTTGGCTGGTAGTTGGAAACTATCGATTCTGGCTTTGCTTATCACATTCAAATAAATTGCACCTAACGCGAGTTTCTGGTTTCACTTATTTTTCTTAACCATTGCTTGATCTATCTAACTTTCTGTCGTTGTAAAATTGAAATAACTCCGCCTCCATCATCTTACAGTGGGTAGGTGGACGTTATTCGATGTGGTCCGCAATCGGTCTTTCCATTGCTCTTTATGTCGGTAAGCACTTATATACATTAGTGTGGTTGCCAAAAATCGCTATCTATCTCGAGTTTTTAATCTCTGTTGACAAACTTTCAGGTATGGAAAATTTTCTCGATATGTTGCAGGGCGCTCATGAAATGGACAAACATTTTAAAGAAGCTCCGTTACATAAAAATGTATGTTTTTCCTATCTTTCCATCTATACCTATATCTAGTCTAATAATAGCATTCTACCGTTATGAATGCTCGCGTTGAGTCTTCGAAACTGTTGAAGTTGAGAAATTTTCTGGTTCGCATTGTGCTGCATCCTGGGGCAAACCAGTCAATCGTCTGAGGTGCTAAATGTTATGCTTATCTCTCTTGATAATTTTGCACGTTGCACATGCTGACTATCCAGCTCCTTAGAAGTATCCATGTTTCGGGCTAGGCTCAAGCATATTATTTTTTAAACTTTGTTACGTTCGTGTTAGATCATGCCTATCACGTCGGAAACAAGAAAGTTCGAAGGCTAATGTTTTTTCAACCCTACTCATTTATTGTTACTGCAGTGCAAGATAATTAACTCGTGTAGATTTTGAGGAAAATGACCTGGGTTCATTTTTCAGCAGATTGCAAATTTCAGAAAATATACTCAACCTCCTTTTCTGGCCACACTCAGATCCTAAATGGGTCTAAACTACGGCAGTTTACTGTCCTGTACAATAGGTCAAACCCTGTCAATTAAACCACAGCGATAAGCACCGGTCATGTCATCCCAGGGGGTCCGATGAAGAGAGTTCCTTTTGTTATTTATTTATGGTTCGTTGCATTGTCCTACTGCATTTTTAGCCGCTGTGTTGTACCATTGCTTCACTTTATGACTACGTGACACACACTCAACTTTTGTTTTTTTACTATTTGTCAGCTTCCAGTCATCCTCGCCATGCTTGGAATACTTTATATCAATGTTTACCATTCCGAGACGCACGCGATTTTGCCGTATGACCAGTATATGTCGCGCTTTGCGGCCTACTTCCAACAGGGGGATATGGAATCAAATGGCAAATTTGTAACGCGCGGCGGTGAAGAAGTGACTTATTCCACGGGGCCAGTTGTTTGGGGTGAGCCGGGTACCAACGGACAGCACGCATTCTACCAACTCATTCATCAGGGAACTCGGCTCATTCCTGCGGATTTCTTGATCCCTGTTCACACACAAAATCCGATTCAACATGGCTTGCATCACGAGGTTGGTCCCAATATGACACGATATTTACATGTTTTTTGAGATTCAAGTATATTGTCTGGATATCTAGCTGCTGTCTACGCATTTATGCGAAAATTAAATTAATTTAAAGTGTGCTCACTGTCCGAAAATTCATGGTTTAACCTGCATTAAGCTTATCGTGATAACATTCCGCAACACTAAGACTGTTGTTTCTGTTTTGTGTGCGGTTTAATTACACTGGGCTTTCGAAATCTGCCCCCGTTGATGCACGCACCATAAATGGTCTGTACCCCGGCGATTGCTGTTTCCTATTGTCACGTCACAGAAACATACTATCATTTATAGATAGAAAACCTGTCTTCATGTTCCTTCTCATCATTTTGCAAAATGCGCTAGAGGCTGCGATTCTTTGTTATTCACTTTCACTGTTTGGTGAGCCATTTGGCATACCGCTACAGAGCTTCTGTGTTTGATGTTAATAGTACAATGGCACTAAAATGCCGCAAGTTCCTACTCTCTCTCCTCTTGGCAAACGTGTGCTTTTTAATGTCAGGCTTCATTTTGTTTGCCAATTCAATAGTTTTATACGAGTGCAAAATTTGTTTGCTTGCCGGTGTGTTACTGCAATGTGCTACTACCGATACTGAACTTGAAAATTATGCAAGAATTATGTCGTACAACTTGGTGTTACCATATTGTACGTGCGGGGGTAAGCAGTATAGCATTGCCGTTACTGAGTGTTTTTGGAGATGTGCCATTTGTCCTAATCCAGATCAATGAAATTGACTCCCTAACATTTTTGGTTTCAACTCATCGATATAACAAAAGGAGATTTTGACCAGGATATTTTGAACTGCGTAATAAATGTCTCTACACTAGTTTCCTTGTCTATGGTGTATCCCTATAACTGGGTAGCTCATTGATGACCAGATTTCTATACACTGTATATATTCACAAAAAATACTTGGATGATCTTACTACTCGTGTCCACTCAAATCAGTGGATGTTTTCCTTTACCCATCAAATGTAAGTAAGTTATGTCGATTCATTGGCTGATTTATTTTAGCGCACGTTTGTTGTCTCATGACCAGGTTTTCAAACTATAAAAATCATTCCGATATTGGTTACGCTATATGTTGGCCAATCCGATTTACAAATTAACCGTAACGTGATAGGTGAACTTCTGTTAATTTTTGCATGCATGGACTTAGTATATCGTCCTTGCCCTCGTCACTGTGCGGCACTTTGCCTGGATCAGGCTTGTGCTTTCATATCATGTACTGTCCTCCAAGTTCGTGTGCATTTACATTGTTTCTCACGCTTGGTTGGTCACATACTATTCTGCTTGCCTAGCAATTAACACATGCAATCATATAGTTATTCTGGAACTTGAACCAATACGTTTCACGGTAATAGTACATAAAACATGATTGGAATCGTTTCTCCTGAATATAACTGTATTGTGGTGCTGCCCTTGATTAAGGTTCCAAGTTCTTGAACATAATGCGCTTAGCGCATTGTCAAAAACCACACCACGTTGATATTGTGTACTGATATTGCCATGTTGTATATTAACGACGTAACTTTGTGTGTGTGTGCTTTTATATGCAGGTAATTTTAATTTTTTAGTTGTAGTACTAATTACTGTGTTGACTCGATTCATTCGAAAATATGTTACTTCCATCTGTCGGCTATTTTTACTTTCAGATTCTGCTTTCAAACTTCTTGGCTCAAACGGAAGCACTGATGATGGGCAAGTCTAAAGAAGAAGTACACGCAGAACTGTTTAAGGCCGGCGTAACTGGGGAGAAATTGGAGTCATTGAGCCTGCACAAAAGTTTCAAAGGAAACAGACCGACTAATTCGATCGTATTCACCAAACTGACACCTTTCATGCTAGGTGCCTTAGTTGCAATGTACGAACACAAAATATTTGTGCAAGGTGTGGTTTGGGACATCAACTCATTCGACCAATGGGGGTACGTTTGGTTTTAGTCTAGATAATTCACTATTAATCGGTCATTTCCCATTACATGTTACTCCATTTTTTCACATTGTAACTGACTGTACTCTTAGCTGGAGCTAACACATCACCGAATTGTAAGTGTTGCGAATGATTTCTCGTTAAACGCATACCAGCAATCGTGTTGGCGGAACATTTGTCAACTTATCCCACTCGAAATACATTCTTTCTTTCAACCGCAAACTAAAATCGAGAATGATGGTCTAAATGTGTTCCAGCACACTGTGTCTACCATTTATTTGGGCGACGTTGCAGGATTAATCTTGTATTCGTCCGAGTGGCGAAAGCTCAACATAACATGGGGCGACAATAGCAGGAACTGAACTTTATTGTTGATGTCACTGTACTCATTAACGACACGTTTTTGTTTGCCCCCTAACAACCAAATTGTGTACACCCTATTTCAAATGGCTCTTCGCCATACTTTTAAATTTCTCATTGTTTGTCGGCAAAATATGATCGTGCTTGTGTGTAGCAGTGATTTACCATATTTTGCATCAGTGTAATAATTTAAAGGTGGGGGGCGATTGACAGCATGATGTTTGACATTTTGGGAATACGTATCCGATTTAGGTCGGAGACGGTGAGCTCTGTGAAGTAGCTTTGGGGCAATCGTATCTAGTGTAATTTATTTAGCTCCGCAAAATTAACTGACTGTGGGTTATACGTGTTTTATTCGTATGCCTTCCCATTCTATCTTTTAGCGTTGAACTGGGGAAGGTTTTGGCGAAACGTATCCAACCAGAACTCTCCAAGCCTGAAGAAGTAACATCGCATGACTCTTCGACCAACGGCCTGATAAACTTCATTAAGGAAGAGCGAAAGGGAAATTGATTGACGTTTGAACCCCTGATTCTTAACCTCTATCGCTCATTTAGTGTTTTTATCTCTATCCTCTCTTCCTTTCCTAGTCACTTACTCAGTCGACGAACTTGTTCTTGTGTCCTGCTACGATTTCCGTAGTTGCTTGCGTTATCATTAACTTTGCCTTTACGCATGCTGTCATTTGTTTAATTGAATAAATTTTTCAACCAATTAATCACCATCAATAGTTTCCATTTGGTTCTGGGTATTCGCTTCTGGTTATTCTTCGCGCAGAAGTATCGAATTCGTACGCTGACTTGTTTCCTGCTAAAAAAAGAAACCTTTGTTTTCGCCACTTTCGTTCCTAAACAATGTCTACTACTCGTAAACAAACGCGGTTGTATTTTGTTGTCGGGTTGTCTGTTTATCTAAAGGTATGCCGGAATTGTGGTGAAATGGTGTGGGTTTATCGTTCGATGGAATCGAAGACTCTTACACTCAGTCAAGCAGTATACTGGCGTGACCCAAGAAATGATGATTTACCACAAATCAGCTGATGATTGATCGTCAACTGCCGAAGCTGTACTTTTAATCCCCTAGTTAATATTAAATGTGCCATAAATCTCAATTTTAATAGTATATGGGTTTACTCCGGTGAGATTTTATGATTTATGCGGTCTACAATAAATGCGAAATTTAAAAGTGCGTTTGAAGCCTCATTTGCATGCATTTCTATCGCATACCCCGCAACCTGTTTCATAGTGTTTGCACTCATCAGGTATAGACAGTGCAATCAGGATCCGCGTACTTTCAAACAGTGGAAAAATTGTAAACACGTTACTCTTGTAATGTCTGATGCAATTACGGATTTTTGTTCTTGGTCAGTGGTTTAAACCAATCTACATGTTTATTGGTATATGATTGATCCAATTGGTCGCACCAGCCTTATCCAACTGTAACTTACAAGCGCAACTTATTTGCGCTTGAAGCCCTTCGTATATGATCAGGCTGGATAAAACAATTGAGCAGTAGGTTTTTAAATTAAATGATGTGGTTTGGGTCCATACGTTAAACGATACCGCTGTTTTGTCATTCAGTCAAAACGTACTTGTCAACTGATTGATTGATCGAATGCAGCGCTTGTTTATTTGTTTGAATGATCTTTCACTGCACTTGGTCGTGGTCGAAAATCGATGTAGTGCACATATGTCGATAACTATATGCATGGTCGATAGGCAGTTGTGGTACTGGGTGTTTTAGTTACTTCTTAAGTGAGAAAAAAGGCTTACGATTTGTTTACCAACCCAAGAGTGCAAACAGTAATCATGTAGTATGCGAGAAATTTGTTGAATATGATAGAATACATAATGCAAAGAAATTTGAGTGCAATCAGTTAGAGCAGGTTTTGGTTATCGTTTCACTTCTGACACAGTAGCTTCGTCAGACCATGGGTGATAGTCAGGACAGGTAACATGATTAAGGAGTAGTCAACCGTTCGGTTCTCATGCACCTCAATGATAAGACACATTTATCTAGCTTTACGAAAAAGTTCAGAATCAACTGTTAAAATTGTTTGGGTGTTTACATAGGGCAGACTTCCAAGGAACTTCATACTAGAATCGAAGAACACCGAAAGCGTGCCCAGAGACAGCCCCGGGATGCGAGGGAATATCAATTCCTTATTCGTGATTCCGCCTTGGCGGAGCATGTTTTAGATACGGGCCACAGCGTCGATCTAGACAATATGGAGACGCGGTATTAAACCGTATAGCGAATGCCTACATGCGGAGGCGGTCGAAATTGCAAAGGTGGATGGGGCAGAAATCACCACAATCTGGCGCTCGGCACTGATGCGAAGGTATTTAGTTGTTATTCACCTTATACTTACTAGTTAATTAGATTTTTGTTTTTCTTCAAAAATAGCTCAAACTTAGCCCCGTCATTTATGTATTTTACGCATGTGGGCCGCTGTGTCAACCGACCTTGGCCGTGTTTATCTGTATTAGATTGATATGGCAAATCGACCACTGATCCTGGTCATGCCTACGAGACGTGACACACTATAGGCGTACTATGGGCTGTTTAGCGGTATGCTCAAATCAGTGGTGGTGGATTGACTGCTACTTAGTCATATTCCCTGTCCTGACTATCACCCTTGGTCTGACGAAGCTTCTGTGTCAGAAGTGTAACGTTACCAAAACAATGCTCTAACCGATTACACTCACATTTCTTTGCATTATGAATACACGATCGGTCCCAATCATATTCCAATCAATAGGTGATGGAATTCACTTGGATAAATTACAAAATAAAGCCATTCATTTCGCACTTTTTCTTCTCTGCTGATACAACTTGCACCCATAAAGCGTGTGCAATCAATAAAAGTAAAATGAATAGTTTGTAGCTGCGCAGATGCATACCTGACTTGGGGCGATGGGTAGCATAATCTCATCGCACATTTTGCAGAGTGGTCCGTTGATAACCAGTAGAATCATTTTTACGAAGGAGACTGCGGACAGAGGCTATGGTCAAGAATCGAAATTGTTCTACATGGCTGTTAGTAGTACACGGCGTTAACATAGCCCTTGTACTACCATGATTATATTAAACAAATTCTACTATAAAGTATCGTATGCGAAAAGACTTACTTTATAATAATGGTAGAATCAGTTAGTCGAATCATGTTATTGTTGGTCCTGCACCTCGATTATTTATTTCTCCCTAAACTTATAGCGGTTGAACTTTATCGGCCAATGCCGTAAGCTGAAAAAACCTTTCGTACACTTGGTGACATTTGAACCCCTTGTTCTTAACCTCTATCTCTATCCTCTCTTCCTTTCCTAGTCACATACTCAGTCGGCGGATTTGTTCTTGTTTCTTGCTACGATTTCCGTAATTGCTTGCGGTATCATTAACTTTGCCTTTACGCAGGCTATCATTTGTTTAATTGAATAAATTTTTCAACCAATTAATCACCATCAACGGTTTCCATTTGGTTCTGGGTATTCGCTTCTGGTTATTCTTCGCGCAGAAGTATCGAATTTGAACGCTGACTTGTTTCTTGCTAAAAAAAGAAACTTTTGTTTTCGCCAATTTCGTTCCTAAACAATGTTTACTACTCGTAAACAAACACGGTTGTATTTTGTTGTCGGGTTGTCTGTTTTTCTAAAGGTATGCCGGAATTGTGGTGAAATGGTGTGGGTTTATCGTTCGATGGAATAGAAGACTCTTACACTCAGTCAAGCAGTATACTGGCGTGATCCGAAAATGATTTACCACTGTTCAGCTGATGATTGATCGTCAACTGCCGAAGCTGCACTTTTAATCCCCTAGTTAATGTTAAATGTGCCATAACTCTCAATCCAAATGAGGATTTTCGAATTGAAAGAACTTTCACCGAACCTGATCATGCTTGAAAATTAATGTAGTATGCATATGTCGTTGCAGCTGTGGCACAATGTTTGCCGTAAATATTCCACTAGATTGCACTTTCGATTGATAGGCAAAATCGGATTGGAGTTAATAATTTTCAGTTTGAGTAAATAGTGTTTAATTCTATTTGTTATATTTGTTTGAAGCTGTCAACCTTGTATTTGCTGTGAACGTCTGCCTCCCGGGAATAGCCTATCGTAAATCTTAATATCAAACATAGTTAAATATCAAATAGATGGATTTTTCAGGATGCAAGTTGCGTGCATTCATTTTGTCGACACAGCAGACGATGCCTCTCAAGATTTTCTTAACTTTTCCTCGTTTAATTTTATATATAATCAAATACTCTGCTCGCCTGATTCAAGGAATTTCTCCTGTTTCGTTAAATGGCTCTGCGTTCTGTAGAAGAACTTGTTTCAAGTATCTTGGCGTTACGTTATAACAAACTCTCAACTGAACTGATCAAGTTACTGCACAGTTATTGATGGTTCGAATATTATCTTTCTATGCCCTTTGCCTGCGTTCACGATTCGTCCCACCTGATGTGGATAGACATTTTGTTTTTTTCCTGCATTGTTCCCCACTTCCTCTACGCATCCCTTATAATTTTGCCGGTTTAATAGAAAAGGATTTCCTAATGATCAAAAGAGGTTATAAGTTTGTTGCACGACTGATCTATGCCTCTAACGAGTTGAATCGAGATGTGATCATCGAACGACACTTCCCTGAATGTGACAGATTGGTCAGAATCATTACTTCCGATAATGCACACCCAATGCATAAGGTCCTCATGGCTTGCAAATCGCTCTCATATATGCGAAGTCAATGTCTCGTCCTATATTTAAGAACGAAAAAAAAACAAATTCAGATATTATTTTTTCCTTAAATTGCCCGCTATTTGGTTAATAAATCAAAAGTTATTACTGATCTTTAGAGGCGATTGACAGTATGAATGTCGACATTGAATCTTCAGCTTCACATTTTTACGTACCCTTTAAAAAAAGGTTTTGTGTGAATAAATTAATATTATAACTGAAAATTCGTGTACATGAATAAAGTCCATTTCGTCTTCATTATTTGTTCAATACAACTACGAATCACGTTGAATTTTCTCACTTAGGAAAATGTTAATAAATACAGATATTTTAGTGTTATACGATTTCTGAATGAAAGCCAGGCGCTTAACACAACAGCTAGTAGTGTTCATTGTCGTCGAATACTGTACAAGTCAAATTTCTGACGCAATCATATACTGTTTCTAGTCTATATGAACGATATACCACTGCCAAATGATCGTAAGATGGTTTTGTTTGCTGACGATATAAAAGTATGAAGGCAAATAAGAAATGCTGACGATTGTATCTTGCTGCAAAACGATTTGAGTGCTTTGTTCAACTGGTCATCTGAAAATAAACTGTCATTGAATATGCAAACGTCGAAGATGATTCAGATTGGTCGTGACCTTGGCTTTTCCTATCCATACAAGCTCGGCCACATAAACCTGGAGTACACTGAAAAAGAAAAGGACCTAGGTGTCTGGATTTGCGGCAGTTTGAAAAATGGTCTACAATGCGAAACCGTTTACAAAAGCGCGTCTCGGCTGCTCGGTATGCTACGGCGAATATTTGGACGTTTTTCCCCGGGGTGTTTTCCTCTCATGATGAATACATATATACACCCGGTTCTAAAATATGCCGCACAAGCCTGGACACCATGGCTCCAAAAAGACATCTTACTCCTGGATCGCATATACCGGAGAGCTTCTAAGCTTGTCATTGGTCTCGAAAATATGTCATTCGCCAGGCGACTCAGACAACTGGAAATGAGGACAATTGCACAAAGGAGAATGCGAGGTGATCTCATCCACGCATACAAAATACTAACTGTATGTTCAAGATTCTAGATTCTAGATTCAAGAATGTTTATGGTCACAGAAAGCACATAGCCTGATCCAGGCAAAGTGCCGCACAGCCAAGGACTGCACGTGGGCGAAAATACTGTCAGGTTGCCCAGGCCTAGACAGATATGAGGAAGAAAAAAGCACAGGAAATGGTAGTGAGACTCCAGCCTGTTTCAGCATGCAGCTCACTACCTCTGACCAATCAATTTAGCACGGTATTAGCCGCACAGCACAAAGTACTGCACGATAGCACATCCGTGCAAGGAAGAAAATAGTGTTTCTCGCATGCAGCCACTACTAGTGAAATAATAGTGGCAATCAATGCGACAAGGCGTTACGGGTGCAGTACAGAAGTAGTCTCCTCCAAGGGAAACAATGCGATCTCTATTGATAGTTGGAAAATGAAAGACTGTTCCATTTTTACACACACACAGTTGCTACATACCAAGTTCCATATCGCATGCAGGTCAGCCAAAACCGTTTTCAAAGGTTTAACTCAGATTCCAGGAAGGAATTCGCCATTGATTCCCATGCTTGGCTGCGCCAATATTTTCTAACCGTGGTACATTTTCAAGTTAATTATGTTTTACCAAAGCAACCAATACACCATACAGCTACACAGTTTGTGACGGGATAATGGGGTGAGGAGGGCAAAAGTTCACTGCGATTGACAGATATGATTGTTTGAACAGTACACTCGCAGATTACCCGTATTTTTCATTGAAAATGATGGTAGGCGCAAATTGTACGAAATTAGGATAGTCACGCCTAACAGCTGATGCTGAATGTATTAGAGCAAACAATAGCAATGCATTGATGTGTTAGGGGGGTGTCACGCAATACTGATCGAACTTATCGCTTTCTGAGTTCGCGCTCTAGGTCTGGGTAACATGACAAGTGACAATGATGTTTACAGCACATGATTTCACACAACTAAACAACCGACAAATTGCGCAACCCCCCTGGATATATTATTCCACCTTCGAACTTCCAGCAACAACCGTGGCCATGGTTGCAAGTTGGAAATACCACATTCCAAACGGAACTGCCGCAGGTATTTTTATTCGGTACGTGTGTGCTTTGCTTGGAATTCCCTACCTTCCGATTTGGTAAGCTCAAACAGCTTATCTATATTCAAATCAAAACTTGACGATTATATGAGAGCTAATCCGAATTTTTCCCCAAACTATTAATAAGCTATCATTGTCCCATTGATTTTGATTTTATTTATACTTATATATATATATATACATTTATACCTCTATTTCCACCCTGTGGTTATTGTAAAGTTAATTGCTTTTTCAACCATAAATCTCGAATTTTGAATCTTGAATCTTTAGAAGAATCTTTTGTGCACAAACTATTACATGAATTGTCTACCAGGTTAAACGATAATTGCAAATGCTATTGGCTTCATTCGCTCACGTTAACCAGGCATCTTGAAAGTGTTGAGAGTACCCGTTTACTCTCAAGTAAGCCAGGACAGGATGTCATTTAGAGAATTTAGGCAACATTTCTTCTGCATGCGGATGGCTGTTTCATGAGGTTGGCATTCGCATCAAGGAGAATGAAATCCACTAGGCTATTTCGCAAGAAGCTCTGTTTGGACCCATCCTGTATCTGCATCGGTTAAATAGTCAACACGAGGTTATTTAATCTATTATTTAATAGCAACTAACTAGCTATAGTATATACTATATGTAATCTACCCTAATTTTTGAGGTTGACCATTAAATTACATTGTCCTCACACGATGATCTCATGATCAAATGATATGATAGGAGTACTATCTACAGCAGCGCTCGTGGCAATAAGCAATACTTGGCTGCTCGGTGGTAGTATCGCGCTGTCGGTGTGACCTAAATTTAGCTATCAAAAGCAGTATTTACTTTTTCCAAGTTTGAAGACGACGCTTGAAAAAAGCTTTCAAAATGAGTGTCCAAGACACATTTCCACTTAATTTGTGGTTCAGATAATAAGAGGTTTCACATCTCTTTGGAAACACCTTTTTACCTCTAATTTCAACTTTTTAAAGAGTAGATCTTTTGACATACATCCAAGGACTTCATTCCTTGGTTTATCGGTTCATAGGTAACATGCGGATTAGAGCGATGTGCTTCAAGACCCACGAAAACGTACATCGGGTCGGATTGTGAAAATAATATCATAAAACATTGTAAAAGATTAAAGCGAACTCCTCACCAGATCATATCATAGCGCAGACTGTGACACTGATCATCCACTGGTCTGTGCAAATCTGAAGCTTCCAGTATCCGCAGCTTTTTGGATACTGCGGCTAATAGCAGTCTAATAGTCATTTGCATCTGTTGGACCTTATATCTAGCGAGACATCGATTTTGATGTACATCCATGGTCGACATTGACCGAAGAAGGCCAACAACGAAGCATGAAATGCAATATTACCTAAGCTTCGACAAAGTTCATATTCTTGTTTCCTTGCATCTGCCTTGCTTTCCTTAATGGACAGCGCTGTTGTTCAATTGAGATTACTGCAATTTCCCGTTACTTCTTCGATTTCCGTTTGGTTTGATTACTGGTCTGCTTTGGTGAATTAGAATTTTTACGGAGTTGTTGGCAGGGTATTTGATTGATTCATGGACCGATGAGTGTTTCGGGCATAAACTTGATCTTGTGAATACTGATTGTTGTCAAAATTGTTAACGTGTCAGCGAAAAGCCGGTCATTATTTTCTAAATCTTCCCTTTGAATTTAGGAATGATGACTGCCTTGTTGGCAAGAGAATCACCTATAAGTTCATCCTGTGCCTAGGTTTCTGTTTTTAGGCGATTCAGATTTTAAAGCTCGCAATCACCTCGAGTACGTTCTTTTTATGACAGCGTGCTTCCACACTAAAGTAATGTATATCCCGAACATGAGCGCATCGTTATTCGATACTACAGATAATTGTATATACTTCATTGTAAATGTTTGCTTTCGCGTAAACCAAAGCCCTAGTTATTTTTCTTCGTTTATTTTTTTGAACAAAATGTTTCTCAAACATCCGGATACAATTATCCTGGAAATGCATCCACATCTATAAAAACCGCTTAGTCAAGCTAGTCAACTCTGGACCGATGCTATCAAAAGGGTCTTTTGTCACGTTCCGTCGATTACACTGAAAGCCAACGTCTGTGAGGACATCGTTAAATCGGTTAAAATGCTGTGCCATTAATCAGTAGCGATAGCATACTGAGCCGAGGCCTTGTTTTTTTGTAAGAACAGTGTTCAATGAAATCTCAATCGAATTTTTATCCAATGAGTTAGCAGTTGTCTTAATGGAACAGTTGTCAGTATCGATTTTTCAAGCGTAGCTTTCTAAAGGCTCTCGTTTTCTGAATTCCATGACAGTGAATGGACATCAATGTTATGTTAAACGAAGTATTGATTCAATTTCATTTCAATTGTTTTTAGTTTATTATTTAGTGAAGAAGGCGCCTAGCTTAATTGATATCTAATTTAAATCTTAAAACTTTTTCGGTATACCTGAAATTCTCTGCGAGCACAAAGCACAGCATTAATATTTGTCTCCTGCATGAGCAACGAATCGCAAAACTTCATCATGCCCAGCACCGGGTTTTGCCGTGAATCGTGTATTGCGTCTTGAATTTTGCATCAACGCGCACATTTCGGTTATTCCGTAAGATATTTGGTGAAGAATCAGTGTTGCTGATTTTGAATTTTACGTCTTCTTCTTCTTCACATATCGTGGCTATCCGACTGGATACAACAGATTCGTTCCCTAGCAGAAGATTTATAGTGACGGAAAACACTCATTAATTCGCACACTTAGTCTCTAGCAATCTTGAAACGCTGTTCCGCAGCAGATAAACTGGTTCTAATATGATAATTCAATCCAGAGTCTGTTCCAAAAATATACATGCGTGTGTGCGTTAATTAGAAAAATAAAACATTTTTATACACGTTTATTACTTAAAATATGATATAATTTCGGGATACTGCTTCCCGAATTGAGAGTGATAACAAGTACCACAAAATCTGTTCAGTTTTGATTCAATGTTATTCTGTGAAAAATGCAGCTGATAAAATAGAGAAAAGTTATTGTATTTTATCGCTAAAGGCTTGTTAATGAGATCACCATATACTTGTTGCTAAAGGAACGCAGCGACATAACGGCGGAACGTTTTTGTTTACACACAACGCTGCGAATCCTTAGCAGTTGGAGCATCTCATTTTCACTGCAAGATAAACGTTACCTTCAGGTTGGGTGCATTCTTGTATCAGTTGGGGTAGCGGTACAGAATTCATCCGTACAGAACAAAAGTCTATATTTGCGTGGTATTGAGGCCGACGTCTTATAAAAAGTACTATTCGCACCAAACTAGTAAAGTATAACAATTTCCTTAAAGAACGGTACCACATCAGCATCTTTGGACTGCATAGTCACTCTAGTCCTGACAAAAGCATTCGCTTACTCTAATCTTGAGCTTCATGCCTTTCAATCATTTTGCAATTTTCGGTTGATATCAGATACTTCAACGTCCCAAGGATATTTCGACCTTTCATAGCTTGTTCAGTGACAGCATGCACCACAGTGCGATCTAATCAAGAACGATGTACCATCATTGTCATTGTTCTTTGTTCAACATGATAGTAGCGGCATTAAAACGAACGGTTCTGTCGTGGCTTTATTAGTAATTTAGTGAGAGACAATTATGGAAATGATTATTGTATCAGACAATCGAAAGAAATCTCTGATACGTATAGTGGTGTTACTGGCTAAAATAAACGTTCTATGCTAATTTGCAGATAGCGCGATCACTTGAAAAATTCTCCTATCAGCAGTTCATCTTCGAAACCTTGGATTCATAGACTCATTATCCAGTGCATCGATATAGAATGGTTGTCACGTAGAGCTCGACTTTCTTACAACGGAAGTGCGATCGATTTCTCGTTAGATTCAACAGGCGAAAAACATGTTAGAGGGATTCGGACATTGATCCTGTTGTGGCTAATTAATAAGTGCACACCTAACAGAACCGCCGCATGGAGTGTAAGTGAAGGATTAAGAAATGTTCGAGGTGTTATTTTAAAGCAAGCCATCGAAACATACGAACAGTCATAGGCAATCGTCTTCAGGAACGCGTTTTTGATAACATTTGGTGACGTAATACTGTTTCTTTGACAGTTAATGAACAGACCTTACAAGCTTATACATTACATTTAGTTTACACGCATATTTACAGGCTAACTTTACCATAACCATTTCACATGTTCAGGAAGAGAACGAGGGAAGTTCAATGAACACCCCATCAACATTTTTCCTTATTCACTTATGCCGATAACTTTAAAAACCAAAAGGACTTTTTTAATTGTCACAACGCAGGTTGAGAGGAGTCTATTAGAAAGCGCTCACCGAAACGTCTACTTATTTAAATACTCAAAGATAAAATTAGGAACTGGAACATAAAACTCCGTTGAAGTGTTAGCAAGACTGGTAACGTACTCATAGAATATAAAAGCCATTAAACGATTCTACTCAGGTGACTTTATGATATACGAAACTGACGCACTTCTGTTGAAGCCAGAGTTTATGATGATGACACTGGTAGCTGTTGAATTCATTTCCGCACATCTTTTGGCAGTAAATTATCGCCCCCGAGACAGCCTACTTACTATCTTCCAGCGCTATATATTCACTAGCATAGCGTAGAACGAATAGAATTTTTTCAGCGTTATGCAGTTTTTTTCAAACTGAATGGCGAAGAGCGATAGTAGTATTAGCCTTGGGAACCTGAGTGTCCAATTGTAAATTGACTACGAAAAGAATTCAGCAGCAGCAGGTAGGGAGTCGACAACTGAAACGAGTGAGAAAGTTATCACCTTAATTTTGTTCATTCAAAGTTTTGGTCAGAAAGATCAACAAGATCATTTGAACTTTATCAGATGGAAAAAACGATTGAAAACCACCTTGATCAGTTGACAATCGGAAAAGAAAGATATGGAGTTTTCCGGGTGTCAGAACAAATTGCGTGGCAGCCTCAGATTGTTGGCTGCTCGTTGCAACACTGCAGACGAAACAGAAATTCATTTGTTATTCGTACGAAACACTACAAGACAGGTTCAGTAGAATGTGTATAAAATACTACGAGAGAGCGAACGAACTAAATCGCGTATTCAAATAAAATGTCGAGGCACAAACTGAATTTTTGTATAGTTAATAGAGAACTGCTAGAGCGACATGAAGAACACCCGCAATTCCGATTCTACCACAGTTACTCTAAAAGAAATGTTGAAACAAAGAGGTTAGATAACACAGGTAAAATGAATGATGATGAGAGGAAGCTAAAACAAAATTTAGTTGATTTTGGATCTTACATAATACCGCGAAATGAAGATTAAAATATGCGGACGTGAAAAGAAAGTGAAAACAGTTCCTGGTCAGGCAAGAGAAAATTAATGAACAATGTGACGGAAGATGGTGTGTGATATTATTTTAGAATGCTTTCGCCAACAATCACCTTTCTATCATGGACTGAGCATAGGAAAATTACACCGACGTTATTTGGAGCTCAATAAATGGTGAGAGGGCCGTGTTTATCTGGTGATGTGTTCATTTCATCACAAAGCAGCCATATCCATACCAAAATCCTTCGAATTTTCTTAGTAAGCATAAAAGACGGGTGTGCTAATCATTAACTAATCACCAGAGGTGATGTTTTTGAAGGGTATACACGAAAAATTACACGATGTTAACTGATCGTATCACCTACAGGTGATGTATGGGAAACAGGGATAACAGTGCAGACGAGGATGTAATAGTCATAACAACAAAGCGACGCTGGCGTTCAAAGAAGAGTTTTTTCATTGTAGATAATAATAGCTGCCGAAATCTCCAATATTAAACTTATCTTTCAGTGTTGAATGATTCTATTAACATGATGAGTGCTGGTGGAGGTTTTCCTGTATGCTATCACGTCAGCACGAAGTTCATCGAACAATCAACATGGTTTGTTGTTGTTGTTGGCCTCCGTTGGTCGATGCCGACCATGGATGTACATCACATCGCATGAATTTCATGTTTTGCAGATTTTTGAATGACTAAGCAGTCCGATTCGGGGGGAACAATCTCTCCCGCAGCGCTTGCAACGATAGTCAGAACTCTGTTGTATTGCATCAGTTGCATGCAGGCGGCGTGATCTGCGTTCAGCAGCCAAGAGCTGTATTTGCAGACGACGCTTTACACAATGCCTCCAAAGTGAGCGGTCAAGAGCAAGTTCTTTCCAGCTTGCGGGGTCAATGTCAAAAGCTTTCATATCTCTTTTGCAAACATCTTTGTACCACAAGTGCGGTCTGCTCAATGGTCGACTTCCTAATTGCAACTCACCGTAGAGTAGATCTTCCGGAATACGACCATTTTCCATTCTATAGACATGACCAAGCCACCGCAGGCGGCGCTGACGTAATAGGGTAAACATGCTCTGTAGACCAGCTTTTGAAAGCACTTCAGCGTTAGTCACGATATGTTCAAGATACGACGGGTGCTTCGTAGATGGAAAGCACTCAGCTTCCGTTCGTGTCTTGCGTGGGTGGCCCAGGTTTCACTGCCGTATAGTAAAGCATTTAGTACGCACGCTCTGTATACCATCATCTTTGTCTTTACAGTCAGCTTGCGGTTACCCCAAACACGAGAGTTCAATCGGGACAAAATGACAGC